>JAQIXU010000457.1:0-33524 GCA_034701245.1 Strigamia transsilvanica | reverse complement strand
TAATTCAACTTTTCATACGAGAAGTTGACTAGATAATATTTTTTCTTAAATTTCTAAACTTTTGATCTGTACTAGTATTATTTCATTCTTGTATCATCATCACCTGTATATTATTTCATTCTTGTATCATTACCATCTGTTTTTTATTTTTAACACCAAGCTATGCTTTGAAATGCTTTGAAATGAGTAGACATCTTTTTTTTGGACAACTTGTGGAAGCCTAACTAGCTCAACCAAGTGACGATAGCCAGCTGCAGCCTGAACATTGGAAGTGCTGATGCGGAAATGGCATTTATTGTATTTTATCCATTATTACCGGAATATATGTGAAGAGACGTTTGCCAGCCTGTCGTGGACTTGCAGCGATTCTCCGCAAAACCGCGGTCGTCACAATCCTAAATAACACTGCCATCATTGGTAAAGTCCTGAAGTGAATAACGATCTAAATTTAAAATTTTTAATTAGAGGATTCAATGTGGGTGCCCACACTTAGCACTACTCGATGTATCGAGACCTCAATCTACTGCAACCAATGTTTTTTTTTTGCCACGACTCGATGTTCTTCGAATACCGTGTAAGTGAAACAAGATAGGGTTTACTGTCATCCATGCAGTATCTTAATCCAAACGACATAATTATGTGGAATTTTATTTTTTCCATTTATTTTATGACACCAGCAAAATAGAAATAACGAGATTTTATGGCAAGTTAGGTTGTCATCTTGAAAAATTGTCACCATCAAATACGATCTAATGTTTATTCGAAACTGAATTATCCCGGATAAAGTTATGTCTAATTACAGTATATCTACTGAATGCACGTCCTGTTAAAAAATTTCCTGAAGTTAAAAAAAAAAATCAAATATAAACGGTTTGAATAGATGACATTGCGTAACTCGATACACTTAGATATTTTCTTATGTAATAATAAACGTTTTGTAATAAAAATTGTCGTATTTATTGACTTCCCATACATGCACAAAGGCGCCTTACATTTCAGCGTCGGGCCTACTAAACATAGTAATTATTTGAAACACAACACACATTTTCAAATGCGTATCTTTATTTTTTTCCATTTATTTTACGACACCAGGAAGATGGAAATGACGAAATAACAATAACAATTTATAAAATGCACAATTCAGGTTTTCACCTTGAAATATTGTCACCACAAAATATTATGTTATGCATATAGTTGAAACTGAATTATCCAGGAAAAAGTTGACTATCTAATTCAATTTAATGAAAGCCCGTCTTGTTATGCAATTTCCTAAAATTAAAAAATAAATCGAATATAAACTGTTTGCACAGATTAGATTGTAAGTTGTGACACATTTAGCAAAAAGTGAGTTAACTAAAACCAACTTGCACATTGCATTCCATTTTTAATAATTTGCATTTATTTTCAGTGCGAATGCTGATTACATGTATTTTGGTCGTGGTTACGGTGGCAGGTGCTGCTGATGCTGAGAGGTTTGATGTCAAGAAATTCAATGAAAGAATAAAAAGAGATGTACTAGGAGTGCCGAAAAAAGAAAGTAAACGTGATTTCATACTTCCACCTATCATTCGTCCACCGAGCCCTGCTCCAATTGGTAAGTTTTAATCTTTGAATTGTGGGTTGACAGAATCTCAGTATTGGGCTTGCTGATGAAATTTCGCTTACCGAAATTCGCATAATTATAGCCATTTTAGCAAAGCTAAAAAAAAAATTGATAATTTTTCAAATTTTTCTCAAAATATTTTCAAATTCCTCTCAAAATATTTCCAAATTCTTCTCAAAATATTTTCAAATTCTTCTCAAAATACTTTCAAATTTTTCCTAAAATATTTTTTAAATTTACTCGAACTGCTTTCCAATGGCCGACCATGACGCAACTCTCCGTATGGTGGGTACCAAGGATAGTTACCAGACCCGCAAATTACCTTCAGCAACCAATAGGAGGGTCGAGCACTATGCTGCAAGAATGGACTCTCTAAAGCAGTGTTTCTCAATTTTTTTGTGCCATGCCCCACCTAAGCCTTTCTAAAATTCTTATGTCTCCTCTCTAGAAAATTGTTGAGAAAACACAGTAATTCAAAACATATAGACGCCATATGCCTCCTTCACAATCAAATTGTCCCCCTGAGGGGCGCGGGCCCCACGTTGAGAAACACTGGGTCCAAAAGATTGGAGACCCAGTCTAGACAGGACCACTACAAGACAAGCATCTAGCTTCTTCTCCATTCTTGCATCCCCATTACCGTGAGTGAGACATGGGCTTGGTCCTCTACCCAACGCTGCTCCTCAGTGGTCAGCGCATAGGTCACAGATACGTCGTCCTCGGGTAATGCAGGCGATTGGTAAAGACATGAGACAATGACTCCTGGACAACTGAATAAATGGCCACGAACCATAATCTGGCTTCTTGCGTCACTTTCTATTACACTGGTCGTGCGTCCGGCATTATCAGGGCGATCCTGGTGGTCTCCACTCTCCATACACATCCACCCATTTCTCATTATTCTGATTGCTATTCTTATTCTTTTTTACAGATTACAATGCCACAGGCTTATACGATGCGAGAATAGAACGCTGCTGTAAAGGATCCGTCCATGCGGGGTCTCAAAAAGCTCCATTGGAATGTTGCGGAACAAACATCCGCGATAAATCCACGCAACTTTGCTGCGAAGGAGTCGTTCATGACTTACAAATTGGTTTCCTCTGCTGCGGAAGCGAGACATACGACACCAAAACCGAAATCTGCTGTGGCAATACAGTTGTCCACTTGAACAAAGGCGAAACCTCCGAAAATGCCGATTGTTGCGGTTCTACCGCATACGACACTAAGACGCAGCTATGTTGCTACGATTATCAACCAAGCTATCAACAAGTCCCAGTAACCAAAAAATCCGAAGCCGACAATCAATGCTGTGGAACAGAGACGTACAATACTTTAGAGAGCGCTTGCTGCAATAGCTACGCCGATGACATTACCGTATTTGCTCTTTTACCCATAGAAGGTAACAAGACCATTTGTTGCAATCTCAATTTGTACGACTACAACACTGAATTATGTTGCAACGGAGATGTTGTAAGCCGTAAACTGGGAACGGATGAGCAGTGCTGTGGTGCAGTATCATACGATTACACTACACAAATATGTCGTTACAATACAGACGGCACGTATACGCTGCTGGACAAAACTTCACCAACCACTACACTTTGTGGGGAGTTGTTGTTTGATAATGATAAACAAACATGTTGTTACAACCCAGATGGCACAAATACGGTTATTGACGCGACTTCCCCAAACGGTTTGTGTTGTGGGAATGATCTGTATGATTACACTAACCAAATATGTTGCAACGAGAAGGTGTATGACAATGAAGATCGGGATAAGCAATGCTGCGGGCTAGAAATAATCAACCTAAAAGAACAAATTTATTGCTACGTGGATAACAAAAATGTAGGTGTAGCAAAACAAGAAGAAACTAACACTGTTTGTTGTGGAGCAGTTTCATATGATCCCCAAAAAGCCTTATGCTGTAATAACAACAACACCGAAACAATCGTTAGGAAAACACACCCTGACGACAACCAGTGTTGTGGGTTGAGGGCGTACCAATATGGCAAAGACATCTGCTGTCAAGATGGGTCTCCCATAATGTATCCATATCAGTATCAGTATCAATATCTATATTCACAACCTGGGTTTTATAACAGGCAATGTTGTGGCGGTAAATCAATTGATACATCAAAAGGTTCTTGCTGTGGAACAGAAGAAATCCAGTATTCACAAACAGATCCATTGGCTTGTTGTGGATCGGGAGTAAATGCAAAAACCTACAACCCAAACAATCAATTGTGTTGTTATGATAGTACTAACCCAGATGACAAGCCTAGTGTTGTTTCCTCAAGTGAGGGTAATGCTTGTTGCGGTGATACACCCTACAATTACACCACTAATCTGCAGTGCTGTAAAGGCAATTTGCTCAAGACTAATGGAATTTCGCAGTATTGCTGCGGGGACAAACTGTATGATTACCAAAAAGAGGTTTGCTGCGGTGAAAATGTTCTTGAAAAGAACGGCGACTCTTCCCAATGCTGTTATAATTACATTACTGATGAGAATCAAGATTGTCTGATAAGAATTTATCCCACTATTTTACAGAAAATCCAGCAATATTTGCAATTGTATAGAGGACAAGGTGGTGGTGGTGTTGTGGAACCGTTGGGGATCAAATAAAAAAAAGAAATAATAATGAAAATTATGGAATTAAAATCCAAAAAATGAAATAATTCTTGAAACACGTTCTGTTTGGTTTGTAATTTATTTCCAATTGGCAGGAGGTAAACCATGAATTTTCTGAAAGAGTGTATAATGTCGATAGGTGAGTATTACAACCCCTGGCAAATTTTTTTTAGAACATGTTGTATGATTCGTGTAACATTTGCATTTGGAACTGTTTAATCCTAAATAACAAACACTACAGAAAATTCAAATTATACATTTTATTTCTTTGTGGTCAAGAATTTAACCAAATAAATCAAGACATTCATCCAGAAATAAATTTTTTATCTGACCTAGCATGGAAAAAAGTGTTAGAACATGAGAGAAGTTGGAAAAAAGTATTAGAACATGAGAGAAGTTGGAAAAAAGTATTAGAACACGAGATAACCTTCTGCTAAAATTTAATAATAGCTACTTTTAATACTGTATTGGGGTTTCCTAGACTGTTTGTAAGGTAGTTTGAAGACAAATTTTGATTTTGATTCGCTCGCGGAATGACATCGCTGTCAAATGAAAGTTTTAAGCTAAAAAAAAAAAGTCACGCGTTGTGTAAATCACCAATTGCAAGTTGAACAGACTGTTGACATCGAAATTTTTGCTCAGAAATAATTCAAGCAGGTTCGACCTACGTTATTCTCGGAATTGTTAACAGTTTGTTCGTTACCATTGAAATAATTGAAGGCACAGAGGCGACTGGCGCACAAACTGCACACGTCGTTGTTCACGGGTAAATTGGGATCCATTTTGACACTGCAATTGACCCAGCGACTCCTCCGCAAAACTGGAACACGTTTCCAACTCGTTTTTAATATCCACATCGCAAAACGGATCTTCGATCTCGGACGCTTTGTTTCTGTCTTTCGTTTTCTCATTCGAGTCCTCGGGTTGCAAAAATGAAAATAAAAAAAAACGAGCGAGTTAATTTGGGATTAAATTCCGAATGAGTATTTCAACGTTACAGTCCAAAACATCGATGCACAGATTCTTCATAAGCGCTCAAAAACTCAAAAACGTCTAGACAGATTGCGTTAAAATGGCACAAAGCACCTCCATCTGGTCGGATACCGCGAGGGCACGGATTTCAACCGCTGAAACCACAGATGATCTGGATGTAATGCATTTCCGGTTTCGTGTGGTTGATTAAAATTCGCACCTCACGCACAATAATTTCGAATAATTTCTCAATCATGACGAGCGAGGCGTTCATGTTGACGCATTGTTTTTCGATTTGGGTTTTCCCCTCGCGTCCGAACGGTGCGTTGACCGTCGGTTTCAAACAGAACAAACGAACAAACAAAGCTCAAAATCGGAGTTAATTTATTTAGAATTTGTTAAAAATATTTCACTTTTATACCAATAGGGCACACTACTAATGAAATGAAATGACGCAGTCATTCGCAAGTAGGAACACAAGATGGACGCGACGTAATGACATACACCAGCCTCGTGGTACCCGAATCGAATATTCAGAGCACACCAATGCTAATATCATCAGCAAGAGAAGCCACCATTGCATGAATTCTTGATCGCTTCTTGTTTTGGTGATCAAATGCAGCGAGGTAAGCTAGACGTTTTATTATAATTATTATCATTATTATTATGACAGATTTTGTTTGACTCAAACGTAAGCAAAAACGTATTTTAATTTTTTTTAAAATTATAAATCGCTTGTTGTAAGTATTTAGTCATATTTGCTCCGTTTCGTCGCGAAATTGACACAAATAATACGACGAGTGTAAGTTCGCGTTTTTCTTTTTCGTTTCTTCTCATCGTATTTCCACCTTTTCCTATTTTTAACTACGGTATTTCCGATCTCGTTGCAACACTCGAGTGACGAGAATTTGAACTACAACAACCAACCAACCATTAAAATGATGATAAACAATAATAAATGAAAAAAAAATATTGATCAGAAACATTGGAGAAAAAAATTGTCAGAAATAATAAAAATCAATTTGAACATTCAGTTTTAGTGTGTGTTTGCGAGTCGATGTATGAGATTTAGAGAAGATGTAACTAGTTTATTTAACAGTAAGTAGGTCAATCGCGGTACGCAGCTCCTCCAACGTTTACAAACTAACAGATCACATACAATAAAAATCAATTCAATCATAGGCTACACAATAAAAATCAATTCGATCATAAGTAATAAAAAATAGATCACAAAAAATGAAAAATATTAAAAACAATTGATCAACAAGAATTCCAAACTAATTTTTTCTATGGAAATTATTAAACTTCATTTCACTTCTTATAAAATTGCATGAATAAATTTTAATATGAAAATTACTTAAAACATAAGATTTCAAAATTTATCTGTAATTTAATTGATATACTTTATCATGATTTTTATTCAGTTTTGTGATAGTTTTGGCATGGCGGAACTCTTTATTGCAAATATCCCAGCCCCGTAATTACTGTCAACGATGGAAAAAAAACGTCAAGTCATGTTAACATAGAAGGCAATAAAAGTGGATATCTTACATTTGAAAATTCTGCATGAAATAACACACTACATACAAAATATACACAAAAATTTGTGACTTAAGGATCTAAAACATGCTTAATAGGTGCCAAATCCGAAATAACCGCAAGAATACTGACAAATCCATAGATTGAATGCCCAAAATGTACAAACAATGCAAAGTGAAATAACAAACTTGAAAATAATGCGCCAAATTGGCAAAAACATTGTCCACCCACACACGCAGTAGTGGCTCGATTTTGAGCCAATAACGGCGCAGAAGGAACGCTATCTTTAGTCGCTTGTGCCTCGAGTGCTATAACAATGCAATATTATAATGGTATTTGTCTAAAATCTATTTTAAAGTACTAAGCTTATTGTTGTGTGCATTTTTTCCAATTTGTATTACAAAATGTATTATTTAAAGTACAAATACTATACTTAAATTCCACGAAATGCTTAACACATACAATATATTTTTTGAACCATATGGGACATGTTGTTAAACATGTTTTGTTATCTCAATTTTTAGGTTTCAATATGTTTCTTTCATCTAGAATGAAAGGGGGAATGCAAAATCCTTTTTAATGTACTCTTTTACACTTTTTCATTTCGTGCTATCTGCTTTGCCTATGAGCAAAGTTGATGGTGCTTTCCTAATACATGGTCTCTACATTACCAACATCAATACAATAATAGCATAAAACAAGTTAATCTATTTAGATGTGCATAAACTTTTATCAAATTTTTTGCTTGACCATTTGATTAAATGAAATAATCAATGACCGAAAATATCGACAGACCAGTCAGTATACCAATAATAGATCCAATGTTACACAGCAATTTTATAATGGTAACTGTTGTGCATTCTTCAATCATTTCTCGAATATTATTATTAATATTATATCTAGTAAGAGAATGCCCATTTGGTAAACTGTGTGTTACTGTAGGATGGTAGATGGTTTCTCGGCATCGTGCTTTGCAAGAACAATCTTTGCGGGGGTCTGTTTTGAATTCAATCTCCAAGTATTTCTTATTCGCTGTTCTAGCTGTTTCTGGAGTCATGCAAAGCGGTAAGTGGCTTTCTTCCATGATTGGTAATCTATGAAGAAAACATTTTCGGGGTTTAACCGTGCAGAAATTATAGTAAAATTGGTGTCAGTTTTAATTTTAATTAGTCGAAACATTTCGTATTTAAAGCCTTACCAGAGCTACCATTTTCTATTCAAGTTTGGCAGTTAAACAATAATTTATTTTAACAAATAAACGAATGCATTTCGTCTAAAAATTTGTTTGAGACGAAAATTTAGATGAAAATTAATTGAATGCGCCTAGTGTTTTTCAGGGTTGGTTTTGCGGTTTCACTTTTCCATTAAAAAACCGCGGCTTTTGGTATTGGATAAACTGCTACAGACAAGATTATTTGCATTTTAAACCATGAAGTCCTCGGATTAAATCTAGATTGGATGCCGTTTCCCCAAAACAAACCAAATCCGAACCAAAACTGACTTGATCTCAAGCTTAGGAGAAAGATATTTAATAAGCTTAAAAACATAGTCTGTACCTGCAATCCAGAGACAGTTGCTGTAGTTTAGTGCCATAACATTTTTCTTCACATTCCGAAACGTTATCGTTTGGTTCACAAGGGCTTTTCGGAGTATTTACTCGAACAAGCTGTGAATTGAAAATTTGTTAACAAACTGTGTGGTTTTATAGTTTTGAAAGCTACCGTTTGACTAGAAATATCTATTGTACTATAAAAACCGTTGCGTACAGATAAAGAATATTTAGGTCGGACAAATTGGCCTTGTGGTAGAAGGTAGTGCTACAATGTACAAAGTTAAATTAAATTAAATGTCATTAAATATAAATACATATCAATAAGTATCAATAAGTATCAATAAGTATCAATAAATATCAATAAATATCAATAAATATCAATAAATATCAATAAATATCAATAAATATCAATAAACATCAATAAACATCAATAAATATCAATAAACATCAATAAACATCAATAAACATCAATAAACATCAATAAACATCAATAAACATCAATAAACATCTATAAACATCAATAAACATCAATAAACATCTATAAACATCAATAAACATCAATAAACATCAATAAACATCAATAAACATCAATAAACATCAATAAACATCAATAAACATCAATAAATATCAATAAATATCAATAAATATCAATAAATATCATTGTGGTTATAACTGGAATGGTATTTAATTACAATGTTCAAATAACTCACTTCCTGATGACTGTTGCCCACTTTTGAGATTTGAATAAATGTGTTTTGAATGACGAAAAAGTTTCCCCTTGCATTAAAAATGAAATCATCTGCAAATGTTTAAAAGCCAGAAAGTAATTATTTAGTTTAGTTTGTTTGTATAATGCATCCATAATGACAATTTCTTAATACATGCGGAACCTCGCCCTTACGAACACCCTAATAGGGAATTTCTCGATATACAGTCGGACCTTTCGAGTTAGGGAAAACGGTGTAATAGGCGCGGTTAATGAAGGACATTATTCTCCCGGCTTCAGGGCTCTTTTTGTATTGGAACGCAGGGGGACGGCGTCCCCCCACCTGTTTTCGACGGATCATAATTTAGTATATAAAATTGCACAAAAAAATTTTTTTTTCATTAGCTTCTCCCCACTTTTTTTTTTAGCCTCCCCCCACCTTTTTCTTTACAAAAAGAGCACTGCCCGGCTTAATTATAATATAACCGTTTATTGTATTGTCGTTTTATACAATATGAACTACAGAACAGTGCAATAAAACAGGTTACATTTAGAGAAAAAAGTTAGTTAACTTCGTTAACTTGCCATTTTCGGGGCACGCACCGGTTAAAAACGTCTTTCTTGAGACAATTTGGAAATTAAGCTTACAGTTGGTTATAACTCATTTTTGGTCTAAAAATAGACATTATCCCCTCATTTCTTTGTTTTTCTGAAATGAAGCCTCACCCAAAGGTCATAGAAAATTCGACTAAGGGAGGTTGCGAGCCAAAAATTTTCGAGTTGAGGGGGTCGAAAATACATTGGCCTTATGGGAATTCGGCCAGAGACTAAAGAGCAATTCGACATAGGGAGGTTTTTGACTTAGGGAGGTTCGACTTATCGAGGTCCGACTGCACAAGTATATATTTCTGATTTTTGTTTTATGTAAATGTAAAAATGAAAAATGTATGTGCATATGTAAATGTGAAAATGAAATGCCTTATCACATAGAAATTCTGCTCTCAGATGTTTGCTTAAATCTTAATGCAATTGCTATACCTTTCTTAAAAGTAGTGCATATTCCAGAAGCTGTTGGCATAACTGATACATTAGCAAAAAACATGTCAAGATATTTTCTACCTCTCTGAAAAAAATAGTACATTATGCAAATTCACTACAATTGAATATTCAATTTACGAACTTTCAGCCACATTTTCTCATGCTGATGATAGTAATTAAAATTTGAAGTGGTGTTCCATAACTGCAGTGGTTTGTTTGCAAATTCAGAAGATGGATGCAGTAAATCAAAGAGTTGATAATGATGACGATCTGGTGTCAGATTTCTAGATAAATTTAATTTAGCTTCTAACACCTTTTTGCTTTCATCACACACAATAACGAGCGGAAAGTGAATGAATTTGTCTGCAATGAGACTGACAGTTGTATAGACTGGATATTCAAAATAAGAGTGAATCAAATCTGAAATGTAATAAACTGTAATGCAGAACAGGAATAGTGATAAGATGGTTTTCGGTAGCGATTTGACAGGTGGTGATTTTTGATTTTTTTGTGTTCTTTCGAGTATCGTTTGAATTTTTTCTTTCAATTTGAAATTTGCTTTTGTTGTTTTGTTGGACTTAACAAAAGGCATTTTGCAGCAATGGGCAAATATTTCAATGAGCATTAACCAAGACATGCCAAAATAGAGTCCGATGTTTCCTCCGACGTCGCACAGCAAAAAAATGATATCGTAAGAAATGTGTTCTTGCATTGTTCGAACATAATTGTTCACAATGAAAACTTCTAGGACATCTTCAGAACTCCATGTTGCATGTACATCGAAAGTTATGCTTAGTTCGATCGAATGACATAATTTACGGCAATTGCAAAGCGATATTATGTCATTGCCTCGAAAAGATGTGATTATCTTATTCAACATGGATTTAGTTTCTGAGTTACTGCATTTTTGAAGGTTTCTTGCTTCATAAAATGGATACCTAAAACAAAAGAATATGATGAATTCATATTTTCACTAACATCTAACATCTAATAAAGTTTTGCTTTATGTCATTAATGGAGCTACACAAATAAAACACAAAAAAACTATCTCTGTGTTGTGCTGTCTGCTTGTTTTGGCTTCTGCTCCTCTCTCTTTCTGTTTTGTTGGTTTTGTCCTGTTGATTAGTTTCCATGATGACATTGCACCATACTTAATCAGTGAGTCCGACGTTGTCATTCTTGTCTCTTCAACAAGGAAGGCTTTTTTTTTCCTGAAATCACTTTCTCTCATGATCATCTTGGCTCATCTCCAGTTGATTAAT
Organism: Strigamia transsilvanica; assembly: GCA_034701245.1. Classification (NCBI taxonomy): domain Eukaryota; kingdom Metazoa; phylum Arthropoda; class Chilopoda; order Geophilomorpha; family Linotaeniidae; genus Strigamia; species Strigamia transsilvanica. The sequence continues at coordinate 22,221 of JAQIXU010000457.1, read as the reverse complement.
TTGGAATCTTGGTGATACTGCACTTGTTTGTATATTGCACTCCTCTCATCCTTGGATTTACGGACCGTTAGCAGAGTCCGCATTAAAATAGACAATTTTTAACATCTTACGTCTCAAATCGGACCACCGTGCTGGTCACCTGTTTCCATCAGACCACAAATTCAACAGGCCTAGGCCTAGTTGTACTAGGATAGGTTACTTGCTGTGTGATTGTTTTGCGGTCACTAAAACTCACTTCCCAATAGCATGCTAGGTGCAACTCCACTCTCCCTCACTTAAATGTGAAGAACAAGTAGAAACTATGTTTAATATTGCTTTTGGCCTTTATTGCATAATGGTTGTCTAGGGGTTAATTTTCCAGAAGTGCTTCCCAATGCTTGGGTCACTCTACAGTAACCTACAGTAACTCAAAATTCAATGTGAATTGTTTAGTAGCAGGTTTTCACATTTAAAAAAGGGCCATAATAAACATTTTTTTCAAATTCTACGAATAACATAATTTTACATACCAGCATTTTATTTTTTTCACAATACAGACTCGCAAGCAGTCATGAAAGTTCTTGTTGGTGTTGTCGCACGGATTTTTTTTTGTGTTGACAAATTGATACTGAAACAACAAAAACTATTAATGTATACGAAGCTCTGCTGGGGCCATGTTACATGGCACAAGTTACATGGCACAAGTTACATGTCTTGTTTGCACCAGGGCGCGATCTAGTCTGTAGATGGCCCTGCTTGCCACTAAATATGTGACTTGGGGCAGTCTGGTCAAATTCTGTTTAGAGGCATCCCTTAAATGTGTGGCATTACGCTAGTCGCAAAACTGCTACAGTGTAAAATAGCTTTCACAATGATGGTATATAAAGACTAGTGTAGTATTGTTTATAGGCTATACATGTTCAACAGCCAAAAGTGTAGTTTTTTTGGATTATTTTTGCTTTAATTCTTACTTTGTGTATATAACCTGCAGCGTGTTGTATTGTCTTGGCCAAAGGCATGAAGTCTAGTCTTACAGCAGAAATGTGATGTATGAATCTTGACGGATCTACCAGTATCTTAAATTAAAATAACAAATTATAATGGTTTCCCACAATATTTATTTGCATTGTAAATTCAGTCATGGGAGGAAAAGTGAACTATTAATCGACCAATTACATCTCAGCCACTCAAGACAAAGGCAAGATTGCTATACATAGCTACAACAGCTTCAAAGAGGAGGGGGAACGAACACACAAAATGGCGCCATGAAACAAAAAGTTGCTATGACACACAAAATGGCGCCATGAAACAAAAAGGTGCTATGACACAAAAAGACACCATGGCAAATACAAAACTTAACACTAGGCACATCCAAAAAGTCATTAAACTGAGTATAATTACGTTTACAGTTGTTTTAATCTCAATTTAACATGGAACTTTTGAGATTTAACATGGAAAATTGAGTTTTAAACGAGTGTTAATGCGTTTACACCCGTTTTAATGACTTTTCCAACCCAAACAAGCTTAACATCTGTGTGCACATGCATCATCGCACAAGTGAACTAGCCGCCAGGTGCCACTCTTCAAAGTAGGGGGTGCTATCGCTCTTCCTGTTTCCCCCCCCCCCCCCAGCTATGCTACTGAGGATGGGGTAGTAGTATAGAGTGGTGCTTATCAAACTATGTAACATTGCGGACCCCAATGGGTAACCCAACATTGCTCTACCAAGCCTATATTAATTTGCGTTTCAGCGGGGTAATGGCGAGCTGGCAGCCTCTTGCTCACGGACTGGCTCCGGTCCATGGACCACCATTTGAGAAGCACTGGTACAGAGTACACTTTGTAGGGACTGACAAGCTAGACCAGGGGTTTCCAACTAAAGAGTGTCCGAGGGCCACAATTTAATCCACCAATCTAATGGCGGGCTGCATCATAATCGGCTGAGGTAGGAACACTGCCACAAAACTTTAAAAACATAAACTTTGCTATAGAAGAGTACTTTTCCACAAAGTTTTGCGGGCCGCAAGAAAAGGCATTGCGGGCCGCCTGTTGGAAACCCTTGAGCTAGACAGTGGTGACCTTAAATGTTGTCTTCCACTCTAATATTATTCTAGAGTGATGACCTCCATTCGGGTCTCCATTATTTCATGTCCCCATTCCTCTAGTTATTAGAGAGGTTCTGCTAAGCGTTCAAACGTCAATGCCTGACCTCTAGCACCGGAAATCGTTGTCAGTTTGTGTGTTGATGTCGTAGGGGCAGAGCTTATCTCCATGTTTTCCAGTCAAATCGTCCCGTTTATTTTTGTTTATTAATTTATTTTTATGGAAGAAATAAATTATTTTGTGACAAAATAGTGGAAGTTTGTAATAAATAAATTCAAAATGGATAGGATATATCTCTGAATTAAAATTGGTGGTAGAATTAAATTATAGGAAAAGTTTTTAAATTATTAGTGGTGTTATTATTATTATAAATATTATTTTAAATTTTTTGAAGTATAAAATTTTGCAATTTGAAGCAATTTATTGTTTGTTGACACTGCTTAGTCGACGTTTTGTTGATGTCAAGCAGAACCAAATTTGCAACTACAACGGGACGGGAAGAGAAACGTGTACGAGGGGACAGTGCTTGATGTTCGCGTTCCCGTATGAACGCCTGGCAGAACCTCTATTTCCTCTCTCGCACAGGTGTGCCCTTTCGGACGAAAAGGGGTGACTTGGCTTGGCGCCTCATTGGTCCAACCAGTCACCTGACTGTCTATAAGTATGGGTTTTTCCCACCTTTTCAGCAGAACAGAACCGAACAAAACCAAACTCACCGAAATTGCCTGATACAGATCCTCACTGAGTGATACCTTAACCAAAGAATAAGGGATGACCCAGGACATTATCAAAGGCAGTTTGTTATCCGAGATGTTAAGTTTTCCTACCCAAACAGGGTAGAATTGCCAGGAAATTGGTCAGAGCATTTGTACTGACGGTGGCCACGCCAGCCCTAAACATGGAATCATGCGGCCATACCCACCACCCTCACCATGACTGAAATTCAGGGGAAGTTGGCATTTACAAAGAGGTCATTCTGTCTAATTACTTTTAAGTTTAAATATCGGTATGTACTTACTGAAACCTCGCTGCATGTTTTGGGAAATTGTAACTTTACTACCATCTTATAATTACTATTTCCATATGGAGATTGTAATGCTAAATACCAATGGTATCTTATTTGTATAGAAATTAATTTGCAACAATAGTTTTTTCTTACGATTAGAAACTTGGGCAGTTGGTTGTATTACACTTTCATCATTTTTAAGAGTAAGGTTCACACGGGATTTACTCTGCAATGATAATTTCAACTTGTAAAATCACTTTTAATTAAAATGTTTAATGGTTTACCGTAGTAGAATAGGCATCAGTTACGTAACTTGGTACACTCAGATATTTTATTACGCTTGTGAGGTTATCATTAGGATGAAGTCCAGTGCTTCTACGTGGGTCACATTGATCTTTATCAGTGTTCTCGCCACTTGTTTTGAAGAGGTAATTGTTAAATTCTTGTGTAGAGATTGGTCGAAAATAAACAAAAGGATAAGGACCGTATGCCGTTTCAATCAAATGCACATCAACAGTTGTTGGTTCGTCCATATAATGCAATATTCGGTTTGCAGTTTGGTAAACACAAGTAACCGTATTTATTACAAGTAGTGTAAAAAATAGAACTGACAGACCCTTTTTCTTGAGTGAAATGTTTTCCAGTGTTTTGATGAATGGCGGTATTTCCGATTGCTCTGCCAAAACAGTGCCTACGAGCTGATGCATTTTTCTATTTCTTAGTTGTTGAATTCGGCATAATGGTTGGGTTGATTTCTGTGCTTCCATTGTTTATTCTTATCACAGATTTTGGCCGTGGTCAATGCAACCTTAGTTAGCGTACATAACTAAGTTTATCATCTTACCTTTACTCTAGACTGAAAACATTAATGACTAAGTACTTGTAGTTTACCATACCAGCTATGTCAATGCATTTTTTAATCTAAATGCAAAGTAAGAATCTATCATGTTTCAATCTAAACGCAAAGTGTCCGGTAAGAATCTATCATGTTTCAATCTAAACGCAAAGCATCTGGTAAGAATCCATCATGTTTCAATCTAAACGCAAAGTATCCAGTAAGAAATTAACATGTTTCAATCAAAATGCAAAGTAAGGAATTAACAAGTTTCAATCAAAATGCAAAGTAAGAAATTAACACGTTTCAATCAAAATGCAAAATAAGAAATCATGTTTCAATCAAAATGCAAAGTAAGAGATTATAAATGAAATTGTTGTGTTCTGATCTTTATATTCTAGTTTAAGTTTAACTTGTTTTCTAATATCAGCAATAGAATGCGTTTATCTAAATCATTTGTGTCACAATCAATAGAGGTGTGACATTGTGTAAATTGTTGTGCCGCGGTTGCCTTTGGCAACCGCCTGAAATAAAAGCTCAGTTATGTTTCATCCGTCAAACCGTGAACATGAACTCGATTCCTTACTAGTGTTTAGGTCTTTTAGAAGCAGTCAATTTCGGACTTAGTTATACAGCAGCTGAGAGAGCTGATACATAACAGAAATATACTAGACATAGACAGTGTGTGCAAGATTCACTGAATTTACAAGATAATATGTTGCAACAGTTCAGTCCACTTGAGAAAGTGCTTCATTGATTTTATATTTATCGCATTAGAACCATAGATGAAACATTTTGCATCTAGATTGGACGCAAAATAATTTTATTCATTAACTACTACTTGCACTTACTTGGATGAATACTAATTGTCATTGGCTGGTTGCTCTGCCAGTGTATTGATAGTATCAACTTTTCTTGTATGAATCAGATACAATCAAAAATGATCAGATGATCATCTCAGCCAATCACAGTAACGGTAGACGCTAGAAAATAATTTCATACATCGACAAACATGTCCGCTCAAAATAATTAATTGATAATAAAATAAACAACTTTGAATTTTTGAATAAAATAAATAAAGCAACATTTTATTTGGAAAATGTTAAATTAAGTAGTGGCAAACAATTGGCTGATTTTTGGTTCAATGTAAGCAAATACGTACGCAAATAGACTTGGGATGGTTTGCAGCAATGCAACTCGTGCAAAGGGAAATGCATGTTTCCTTTGGTTCATGCCATTAGTTTTTCATCTGTAACTACTATGGTCTATTTCTATTAGAAGTAAGGTTTCCAGGTCCACTGTTTGGCAACGGCTTGTACAGCTAGGTTACAGGGCAAGGGTCGTATGATCCAGAGACCATTCAACAAAATACTAAACAATATTAATATGTAATTGTCCTATTTTCAAGTCAAAATAAAGGAATTATGTTACACTTTCTAAACTTATAAAATGATTTTTTCAAGTTTCTAAACTTTTGAGACAAGTGATGTTTTGAAAATCTGGATTTGTAGCTAAACTAAATAACTGAATATATAAATAACTAATTGCTTTATTCAAATTTGGTGGTATTAATTTGTTTTGCTAACCTTAAAGTCAACTATTTGGTGTTATTCATTAACAAGTAAGTGAGTGAATTTTCACTTTCTAAACTTTTGAAATGTCGTTGTAGATGGCGAGTTTTATAACAAAACAGAAGTGATTTATTTCAATAACTCATTGCTTGACCAGCAGTCAAGATGCGTGCTTGGGAGGAAGTGACGTCGCATTGTTTGCTTCCCCTCCTCTACATACTTTGCCACCTGGCGGTCAAGTCACCAACAAATCTAATGTAAACAGATATTGGATCCGCAGGCAACTTATAATAATAACCCACGCAAAACAATGCAACAAAAAGTGATTTATTTTAGCTTCAAGCAGGACAAAAATACAAGGACAAGTACAGTATAACAATAATACACAGTTATAACTTTGTTGGAAGTAAGCTTCTGCCTTGCATTACTTCACTACTTCAAAACAAATTTGAAGTAGCTTTTCTCTTGCTTACTGCAAAAATCAATCCCAGAATGCAACTCGCTACTGCCTTGCGTTACTTTACTTCCAAGTGTGAACACAAGTGTGAACCCACCTTAAGACTACAATTGTTGCTTAAATTTAATGACAGAATAATTAATTAATTCAGAACTGATATAAAGGAGAGTTAAAAATGCAGTAGAGTAGGCATAAATTCATAAACAAAAAAGTTCTACAGGTTGTTTGTAATTAGTAGTATGTGAGATTGAAAGATTGCATTTGTTTGCATCGATTCTAGCTTATTTAAAAGTTAGATGGCTGTGTTATGTTTAAATCAAATGAAAAATTCAACAACAGAAAATATTGATAGACCGGTTAGAATACCAATAATTGATCCAATATTACAGAATAGTTTTATTATTGAAATCAGCATCTTTTCTTCAATCACTTCTCGGATGTTCTCATCAATACTGTATTTTAGTGTTGTTGCTAGTTGTTGTACAACCTGTACTATCGACGGATGGAAAATTGTTTCCTCACATCGTGCTGTGCACGAACAGTCTTTTTGGAGGTTTGTCTTCAATTGAATTTCCATGTATATTTTGTTTGTTGTTGCAGCTGTTTCTTGAGACATGCAAACCGGTAGCTTGCTTTTTTTCATGAATGGTAATCTAGTAATTACATGATTTAATAGTTATGGGCTACAGAGTACAGAGTATACCGAGATAACTAGAATACATGAGGTGTGGGAGTTTGAAGAAGGCTCCCATACCAGAATCGAACCTTGATTATCCGTTACCCCACGGTAGGCAAACACGCGACCATTGACAGTTGACAAGGCAAACATTTGAAAGATTCATCATCGGTACTAGGACCAGGACCAGATTAAGGTAGGGGGCACTCGGGAGACTTGCCCCAGGCCCCCTGATCATAAGGGGCCTTGCATAGTTTGAATTTAGCATCATGATACCGGGCGCGAACTGCAGGTCTGGACCACACTATTTTTCATCAACCAACCTGCAATGTAGTTGTTGATCCATTTTCACCGCGTAACATTTTTTCTCACATTGTGTAACTTCATTGTCATTTTTGCAGGGGCTTTTTGGCGTATTTATTCGAATAAGCTAAAAATAAAAAAAAATAAAAACGGTAAAAACAGTAAATTTTTTATAGTTCAGAAATTACTGTTCGACGAGAAATATCAATGGCTGTATAAAAACCAGTAGCTATGTAAAACACATATTTAGCCTGAAAAAATTGGCCTTTTGGTATAATGAACTGCTAGAATATAGAATAAACAACTTAATGCGTATTCATTTATTCGAATGCTCAAGGTTTCTTACTGGCTGATTTCTGTTGCATTTATCTTTAAAGTTTTCATAAGTAAACCAGAACATGTTGGACTTTGGAGCAAATGGGGCATCACCTGCAAATATTTATCAACGGGACGAAGAAATTATTTTGTGTTTTATGATGCAACAGTCTAACCTTTACACCCCCAACACAAAAATTATGGATTTAGCTGTCTTTGACCAGTAGGCCAATCAAACAAGCCCCAAAGGCCTACTGCTCAAAATGGTCACATGTGCCACAGCCAGGAACTTGAAAAGATTGATATGTTAAATGTTAGCTATACTTTTATTGAAAGCAGTACATGTTCCAAATTCTGTTCTCATAGATGTTATATTGGCATAGAATAAATTAAACAGCCTTCGATCTCTCTGGAGAGAAAAACAGTTTTGACATGTAGCTTTCTGTAAAATTAAATGTAATTCACTTGCTTACACCATACTCTTTTTTTCCGTAGTTGTAATGATGTTTGAAATTTGACGAGGCGTTCCATAATTCGAGTGGTTTGTTTGCGAATTTGGATGATCGGTGAAGTAAATCGTAAAGTTGGTAACGATCACAATCCGTACCCAAAGTGTTAGCTAAATTTCTCTTCGCATCTATGATTTCATTGCGTTCTCCGCATTCAATAATGAGCGGAAAATGAATGCTTTTGTCCGTTTTGAGACTAACAGTGTTCTGGAGTGGGTATTCGGAATATGAATCAATCAGATCGTAAATGTAATAAACCGAAAGAAAGAACAGCAAAAGTGATACCATCAGCTTAAGTTTGTGTAGTGATATTTGTTTCTGCATCTTTCGGTTTGTTTCTACTATGGTTCGAATTTTCTCTATCAACTTAGAATTTGCTTTTGTTGGTTTGTTGGATTTAACAAAAGGCATTCTGCAGCAGTGAATAAATATTTCAACGAGCGTTAAACAAGACATGCCGAAATAGAGACCGATGTTTCCTCCAATGTCACACAACAAAAAGATGATATCGTAAGAATAATGTTCTTGCATTGTTCGAACATAATTATTCACAATGTAAACTTCTAAGATATCTTCTTTATCAGGTAGTGTATCGTATGTTGTGCTTTGTTGAGTCACATCACACAACCTGAGACAATTGCATTTCTCAATTACATTTGTGTGGAAAAAAGATGTAAGAATCCTTTTCAACTGTTCTCTACTTTCAGTTTTATTGCATGTTGGAAAGTTTTTTGCTTCATAAAATGGATATCTGAAACAATAAGATTTTATTAAAGTGAGCTCTGATCCGATTAGAGCATGTTGAGTACCGTATTTCCTCAAATAGCGCACCCGCGCGCTATTTGCAAAATGTAATAAAATGTTTTACCACACATAACAAACTTTAATGATTCTGGTTGACAGTACCTGCATTTCATTGCTTTTAGATAACAAGTTCGCAAGCAGTCGCCTAAGTTATTGTCACATGGATTTCTTTTTGTATTGATAAAGTGATACTGAAACAATAAGATATAATTGTTGAACGTGTATCAATAATTAATTATTTCCTGTTGAACTTTAACTCTTACTTTTTGCACGTTAATTTTAGCTTGGTGCATTTTTCCCAGTAAATACAGAAAGTCTCCCCATCCACGGTTTATGTTATACACCACTGGTGAGGGATTTATCAATACCTGTAAATAGAAACAACAAACTGGATTGGTTTCAGCAGAGTCATTCTCAGTAGTAATATACTGAGCGCAATGAGTTGGAGTGGCATTCGGACACTACATGGCACGGGGATGCCAGTAAGGTGTCGGACACACTCACTTACAGCAACACGACAAATACAGTAGAAACTGTGTTAATATTGGTTTATTTGGCCTGTATTGCATTGTTGACTAGTAGTAAGTTCCCAGAAATGCTATTCTTTAGCTTTGGCCACTTTGCTCCAGCCCAGCCCAAGATCAATCGCTGACCATGTGGTCTAAGGACGGTTTGAGCAGCTCAATTATTGCTATTAGCATTGTACCGCACAGTCTTCACTGTGACTGGCTAGGTGTGGTGTATTATCACCACAGAAAAGCCACATATCCTAGTGTGGATATGAGCAATTACAAAGTAACGGAGCTCCTATCTTTTCCGCTGGTGGAGGTTGGCCAGGGAGATGGCTGTGCACCGGCATGGTGTGTGCCTGGGTTAGGAAAACTACAATTAGATTCTTTCTTTTTGGGCAAGAGATGGAATACTAGGTCATCACCATGTCAGTTCTCCAGAATGTAAGCAACACGTATGGTCTTGTGACTGTGCACGTTGCGGGTTCGTGCATAACTAGGGCCCCCACATTGTGGATATAGGCCCGCACGGTTCCACCGTGCCAGAGGTCCACTTCCAGAGGAACCACTTCCAGTAATGCAGCACACGATGCGGTAGTGACCGCCACACAGTCACAGAGTCATCGTCAGGACAATAGAGTCAGCAAGAACCTTCAGGCAAGAAGATTAGTGCTGATCAGTAACAATAAGCGGTCTCATATTACAGATTACGATTCTATTTGTATTGTAATCCAATACAAAAAACCTAAGATTATAACACAAACCGTGAGATCTGAGATTATTTTTTAATTCTGCTTTGATTAAACTCAAAGCAGAATTAACTCGATGGTCCAACCCATGATTTTAGCCTTTACACATGCGTAGTTTGAACGAGTTACTATAAAAATGGAACATAATCTGTTGCATGAAGCCTCGTATTGTTTGGTGCAAAACATCTATTGCTAATGAGGATAACTGTACTGTATTCTTGGGGCAGATAGAGATTATCTGATATCTATCACATACGAATAAATTTATTCTCTGTGCGAGTGAGGGAATGATGGTGTAGAGCAGGGCCGGCCGGACAGCGGTGCGAACAGTGTGCCCGCACACAGCCCCGCTTATTGCCCGGCCGGCCCTGGTGTAGAGTGCAGGTCATTTAACTGCTAAAGGACTTACTATAAAAAATCCACATTTTCTCGGGAATTTTATTTTGATTATCATCTTGTAATTATCATTACCAAATGGAAAATTAAATGCTAAATGAAAATGAACTTTGCAATAGTAAGCTATCATGAATGAAAATTTTTTCTGACTTACGACTAGAAACTTGTGCCGTTGCATGAAGAGACTCGTAACTCTTAACTGTAAGGTCAATGCGTGACTTACGCTGCAAATATCATTTCATATTAAATTAAACATTCAATTTCTGAATAAAAGGAAATATTCAAATACGAATAGCTACCGCTGCGAAGTAGGCTTCAGTTATGTAACTAATTATTCTCAAATACTTAGTTATATCATCTATATCATACGCTGACTTATACGGGTTCGTGTTGGTATCGGTACACTGCTCTAAGTTGATGAAATTATTAAATTCCTTCGTGGTTGTTGGATAAACATAAACAACTTGTTGTTTCAATCAAGTTTGAATCAACTGCCGTTGGTTCGTCCATGTAATGCAATATTCGATCTGCAATTTGATAAACACAAACTGCAGTGTTCATTACGAGTAGCATGAAAAATAGAATAGACAGAATTCTTTTCTTTTTCGAAATGTTTTTCAGCAACTCAATGAATGGCGCTGTATTCATTTGTTCTGCCAAAACAGTGCCAACAAGCTGATGCATTTTTCTTTTTCTAAGTTGTTGAATTCGGGTTAACGGTTGGTTTGTTGTTTGTGCTTCCATTGTTTATTTCTTCAGAGATATCTGCAAGATTTTAAAGAATAAAAATGTGTAGTGTTTTACATGATCATTACCTAAATAGTTGTACCTAGCTTCTATGTGAGTACAGTTTACGGTCTTGCAACTGCTTGACCTCATGAGGAAAATTTAATTTCATTGAATTCGTTTTCTTTGAAGTTGGATATTACGAGTTTGGTGAATTATTCATTGATGGATTCAATGCATCAGAATATCAAATGAAATGTTTTACATTTAGATTGAATGCAAGATAATTTATACATCAATTACATTGACAGTGCTTTCAAAATCAATTTTTACCAATTTTTTGTTTACGTTTGCAATTTTTCACAAACAATTTTCCATTTTGTTGAAATGAAAATTAACCATTCCAACAACAGCAATTAAAATTCGAACATTTTCACATTTTGGTGGTTGACACTTCACCCGCAAACATCGTACAACAAATGTGTTCATAAGCATGAATAATTTGCTTATCTTTTGTTTATTTAGTTAAATTGTCCACTTGGAAACTATTCTGGTAAAGACCAAAATTTACTTCTCTGATTCCTTCAAAATGGAAGTTCCTTTTCTGATAGAACTCGTGTGGCAGCCATTTTGAATTTGTTTGTACAAACCAAACCAAACAAAAATCACTTCAAAAATTTTTCTAGTTGTGGTTTTTTGTTTTTTTTATTTATTTTGATGATCATCGACGAGCAAAAACATGAATGTTTCATTGGATTGAATGAGGCTTATTGATGAAGTAATTGAAGCAATTTTTAGTTGTGACCGACTGCGGACCAGCGGCCACTGGCCAACGGCAACGGGCCTCGCGCAACTACCCATCAACAAGATGTGCACCGGACATGACCGGAAGTCACGTCCACGCTATGCTCCGAGGAGTCTTCTGTTGGCTTTTGGATCTCAGGGTCGTTTGCGACCTAGATCTTAACCATGCAGACTTAGTCATGGCGACTGTGCTATGAACATCCTTTGTGGTACCATGCTTGTAAAGCATGGCGCATAAGAAATCTGATCTCGCTGACCATGTGGTCAATTGCCGTTGTGGTCATACATGTTCATGCATCTCTTAACAATTTGGAAAGTACACTTAACAACCCCCCTTGACAACCTGACAATAAGTAATACATTTAAACCAGTTGTAGAGTAACAACTACAGCAGTAGACACATGGGAAAATGGTGAGTTTTTATATTTTATTATACAGCTGTTACAGTCAGTTGAACTCCGATTAACAGAACTAATTGGAGTACATGGGTGTTCACAAAACCGATTTGTTTGCAGACGCACTACCATATTGAGAGGGCTTTGATGTCTACCCATCTAGGAAGCTGTACCGATGTTTCCTTTTATCAGTTTACTTACGTTGCCACTAGATGAGGTTACTGTTGTTACGTTTCTGATGTTGTCACTAGATGGCACTCTGCTTATGATAACTGCCAGGATGGTGCTACCCTTCTTTTAGCTAAGGTAAGTAACAATTACAAAAGTTAATTATACAGATGATGCGTTGCCACGCGAACAATGGGAATTAAGTGGGATTAAAATCTAACCCTAACGGCAAAGTAAGAGGAAGAAAGGTAGAAACGTAGAGAATTCGAAGTTGCCTCGGAAACAAAGAGCGGGAATTTCTTTTCTCCTGTGAAATTCAAGCGCGACGTCGGCAATGTAAGTCGTCGGGAATTCAATGAATCTCGTATCCTCTGTGTACTGTGTTGGCACCCTTGCCAGTCTTCTACCAATCCATGGATGGGCAGGCGTCGTCGATCCTAGGCAGTTCAGGGGCAAATTTAAACCTAGGCGCAAAAGGCATTAGTGCAATGTTGCCCTCTAATGTGGGTATAAGTCGCCCTGTAACAGTAGTGCAATGTTGCATTGTAATGTTGGTGCGACGTCACCCTGTGACATTAGTGCAACATTGCCCTTTTATGTTTGTTACCCAGTAACGCTTGTGCGACGTCACCCCGTGATGATGGTGCGATATCGTCCCGTAACTACAATGCGATGTCGCTTTATAAGGTTCGCGGTACTTTTTCTAGTCGCAGCTCAACACTGTTTCTAGGGCACAAATTCAAGGTTGGGTCCTTAAGAAATTGCATGGCCAAAATCCTCACACAAGTATTCTACCTACGTGGCTTGGCTTATGAGTCACAATTTATACTTGTACCATAGAGAAATGCATAGAGTAATACGGTATTTTGGTCAGGTATGCTGCAACCCTTTGAGGCTAAATGCTCTGATTGATGTATCAGATATCAGTTTTTATCCGGTTTGTGCTTCAGATTTGAAGCAGGGAATTTAAGCGATCGTCTGAGCTAATTACAGTTGTGAAAGTTCCACAACTCAAAATTTTTTATTTAATTTATTTAATTTGATTGCGCCAAATGAGTATGTTTTTGACGACTTTTCTGCATGTTTGCCTTTTATCACTGGGCATAAAGGTAATATCAAACGTTTTATAATTTTGATTGTTAGTCTTTTGAAGTGGTTGCAAGGTATATTACATTTCCACATAAAACAAAAATAGAAAAGAGATTAGTTTTCAATTCAATTAACGTTTAAAATTACAATATTTTTTTTTCAGAATTAATCAACTGTTGAAATTGTTTAATTTGTTTAAGAGTAAATTTCTATCGAAAAAATTGAAAAATTCAATTTTCTTTTTACTAAATTTGTCAAATTTTCTTCAAAATTTTCTTCAAAATTTTCTTCAAAATTTCTCAGATTTCCTTAAGGGTCCTGCATGTTAGTGATCTCACTTGTCGCGTCCCTCCTTCTCGTACAATAGCTTATATATCGTATAAGATGGAGTAGAGGGAGTCTGATGCAACTCCGTGGTTATGTTAAGTCGAATGAGATCACTTATCTTACTCTGATTCGGTTTACCAATGATTAGTCTGGACCCTTGTAAATAGGTTTAAGACATCTTTTATTACAAGATAATAAATGAACGTAAAAAGATGGCGTCTTCTGACCACGGGTTGGTTCGCCTCCACGCGTGTTCGTAATGCCCTCGAGTGTCTCGGGGCCGATTGTATCGGTGATTCCTACTTTTACTAGTTAGGACTAGGAAAATTGTGTCTTTCTAATGTTGGACATTCCTAACTCAGTATGTGGCGACTTGGGAAGGTCCCATTGGGGTCACCACAAGCTAAATTACTTTGAATTAATTGATTAAATAGGCAACGGATGAAGATCATTGTGTGTGGTACGGCGAATGCGGCACATCCGACAAAAGTCATCCTATTTTAAATTGTTTATACGAAGGACCGGCAAAACCACTCGAGTCGTCGGCAATCGGCGCTTTAAGAGATATCTGTCCAGAATTAGTGAACGAAAGTGGTGAGCGCATTCATTTTATCCTAAACATAAAATCCGATTAATTCTATCCGTAGGGAACGCTCTAACGTGTTGCGACGCGAGTCAAATAGCAACATTTGAAAGAAGTTCGGCACTGGCGAAACATCTTTTACAGAGATGTCCGGTGTGTTGGAACAACTTTCGTAAATATTTATGCGCTATGGCATGCAGCCCACAACAAAGTCGGTATTTGCACGTCCAGGAGACAGTCGTAGGAGATAAAAGTAATTGCAAAAAAATAACATCTCTCAGTGCTGTACAAGTACAAAATTCTTCACGAACCATCTAATCAATTCGTTGTAATTCCAGAACACAATAATCAAGTAGCCATCAAAGCAATAGAGTATAAGGTCTCAAACTCGTACGCGGGAATTTTTTTCGACTCGTGCAAAGACGTTACCATTCCAATGATGGGAAATAGAGCCTTGGATATGATGTGCGGTGATTGGAACGCCGAAGCGTGCACTGCGGAACGCTGGTTGACATACTTGGGTGATGCCGACAAAGGCTTTGCGCCGTTTTTAATAAATGTCACCTTTTGGGACGAGGAAACGATTACCGAACACGGCAAAACATTTAAACCTCTTAATTTACCTGTAGTCAAATGCAGCCAATCAATTAATGTAAGTTATGTATGTTTGTTTGTATATTATGTTTGTTTGTTATGTTTTGTTTTATTTTCATTTCATTCCATTTCATTTCATTTCATGTCTATGAACAGGGTGAAAGCAGGTGCGCGTGTGACGACTGCAAAGACTCGTGCACTCCTTCAACGCCTCATTCACCAAATCCGAGATCGATTAATGTAATTATTCAAACGTGAAACTAAAGTGAAGCAATAATTTTTCTGGCTCAATTTACAGAATGAAACCACTTGCGGTCCTGTCAATTGCGTATGCAAGAATTCCACCCCTTATCCACTCTGTTACTTTACATCACTAAGTGTGGGTACAATTCTGTTGCTTTACTACTGGTTACCACTTGCCTTGTATCGCTTGTAGCGCTCATTAAACGACAAATAGACTATTGGGTAAATGAGAAAGAGCAGTTTTATTCACGGCTAGATGCCATTTACAACACAAGACTTATCCGAATCCAAAATGCCGCTTCTCCTCGATTTGGTCGCTCGCTGCACCATCACGCATGGATGATGTGGCGTCGTCAAAAGACAATGAAGAACATGTTAAAACCGTTGGTTTTGTGTTTTAAATGTGCAAAACAGTACAGATTTCTAATTTTCTGGATTGATATTTAATTTTCTGGGTTGATTTCTGAGTTTCTGGAATAATTTAATTTTCTAATTTCTAATTTCTGGGTATGACTGGATAGGAACGAGTAGGAACAAAGTAGGAACGAATCCTATTCAGACCCCATCTTCCCGGGCATGGGCAGCACAGGAAGTGCATGACCAGAAGTCACGGGACCAGAGGCAAGAGATTGTTCTCCTAACCATGAGAACGAACAGTCGCAATGACCCGAGTTCCTGGCCACATAAAAACTCAAGTCATGGCAGCTTGTCTATCGGGACCTGAGCATCCCTAGAGCACAATAGAAATATCTTAGCCCACACTGGCCACTTTGTCAATGGCCGCCATGACCAGTGCAAGCCACCTTTTCTCTCTTTTGATTTATTGTGCTCTTGACATCTGCTCTCAAGTGTCTCATCACAGGGTAATGCATTGTAAAATGCATTAATGTCGGCGACGTTATCATTGCAACACTGGCATAAAGATCCTGGTCGTCTTTAAATTTAGGAAAAAATTAGAAAAAAAATGATTGCTGCGTTTGCATGTTCCTTTGCTACTTTGTATCTAGATTGTTTGTGCGCGTTTAAAGCGCCACCTGGCGAACCAAGGGTAAAATCACCAGATTAGCATAAATTTCCAAGTCTAATGGTCACCATTTATTTCTCCGAAATGCACATTTCTATTTTTGATTAAAACTTATCGATATTGATGATGTCATCGATATCAATTCAAGAAAGGGGTTTTTGTGCACCACTCGATCTTATCTTGAGCCGGCTGGTCAAATAGACTAGTTTTTTTGTTGGTTTTTTAAATTATTGCTATAACAAGAAAAGCACTTATCTTTTCAATTGTATTGTTTAGACAAGCTAAATCTTTGCTCTATCATCTAATCTCTTGTGTGTTTGTCCCAAATGACTTGGTTTTTTTCTTCTTTAAAACCGATTGCAATATACATCGCTACACTGCAATACAAAAGGTGATTATGGTGGCCAGATAGATGGATACTCATTTCTACACTCATACATTAGAATGCAGTCTAACAATACCAAATCAGTTGTCAAAAAGCAACAATGAAAAGTAGGTGAAGAAAGAGCGAAAGGTGCAGAATGCAGAACCTGAGGTCCCGATAGATTCATTGCAGCAGCAGCAGGGGAATAGGAAACTGCATGTTAAATAACATACGTCAATGGTCATTCACTGGACTGCATTGTGTGATGTAATACATGTCAACCACAAACAAATAGTGGGAAAATATCTAATCGAGCAAATGTCAGAAATGACAATCATCATCATATGATTATTAATTGTTTATTTGTTTTTCTTTCAGAGGTATTTTGTAATAAATTTGGTTTTTACTTGTTATCACTTATTACCAAGAAGGAAAAGTAGCAAAAAAGAGGTCACAGTAATAGCTTTTTCTACTATAAGATTTCTTTTGCAAATGCAAAAAGAATAAAACTTATGAGTAAAAAATTGAAGGCTCTTTTGTAATTTGTGGCGTAATCACACATCCACGCGATTTGTTTTTTGACACACATTTCATTGTTGAGATAACAACACTTCCACTATCAGTTGATAGAGTTCAAGTTCCTCCCTCCTGCTGTTGATATTTAATGAAAACTGCCTTTTACTGCATTTGAACATTACTTTTGTGTCTAAAATTCCGTTTTAAAATCTGCTTGAACATTTATATGCCTTGTTTATTATTTCATTAAAATAAGTAATTATTGTTTGAATGGGAAATGTTTAACTCGTCGATTTTGCCTCCCTGCTCTAGTTGCAGCACTGTAGTCGAACAGAAATTTGTAAGAATCTATCCTATTTACGTGAAAAATAAGATATTTTAGGCATCACCTACTAGCCAGCTCAAGACCAGAGATCTCTGAACACAAAAATTCGTCATTCAGTCTCGAAAATGCTTAAGTCGGCAACCGCCAGGTTACCAGCGTGCGTTTTTATTAGTTTTGTAATGACTTCAGATTTGACGCAGGAACTTGATCGCCAAAGCAAATGAAAGATTTTAAAGAGTTCTATAACTCAATACTTTTAATTTAAGTATTTAATTGTGCCAAACTACCATGTTTCTAACAACTTTAACGCATGTTTGCATTTTATTTCTTGGCATAAAGGTAATATACATTTTTTATTTTGATACCTTTGAGTATTTCCATGCAAAAATTCATGAAAAAACACAAATAGTGATTGGTTTTTAATTGAATTTGTACTTAAAGTAGCAATTTCTACGTTTAAAACCAACTTTGTTAATTAGAAAATTTATTTTAGAACAAATTTCTATCGAAAAACGTTCTTTTTTTTTGCGTCTTTTGACTTATTTCTTTATTTCGACGTCAGGAAAAACAAAATCAGCTGAGAGACAGGTTTTTTTTTAATATGATGATTTCGGTTAATTAAATACAAATAAATCATAAAAGTTAGTTGATTGTGGCAGAAAGACTTCAGTAATTTTTATCTCTTTCTAACTATTTACCTTCGACATGATAATGAAAAAAAAAATAAAAATAGATAGTGGTTGGAATTGAAGGTTTTGATTTGATTTCATTGATAAATGAAAATAGAAAAAGGCGAAGATTATTTGTGGGTTTGGAATTGACTAATTTAGAAATTCAGAAAGTTTTGGTAAAAACCCAGAACTATTGTGGAAATTTGATAATCAATATTCAGACTGATTAGGAAAGTTTTTTAAAAATATGTCAGAAAAATTCAGAAAAATTCAGAAAAGGTCTGAAAATTCTGGAGAGAAAAAATCCAGATAAATGTTGAAAATTTTTCAAAAACATTTCAGAAAAATTTTCAAAATTGTAGAAAAAAAAAATACCCCAAAAAAAAAAAAAAACCCAAAAAATTGCGGAAAAAAAGTTCAGGAAATTGTTGAAAAAATCCAGAAAATTGTAAAAAAAATATTCCGAAAATTAATTTTCAAAAATTCAAGAATGTTTTGAAAAAAATTCTGAAATTCTCAACTTTCTGAAAAAAATCAGAAAAATTCTGAAAACTGTAGAAGAAAAATTCCAATAGAAAAAAATAAAAATAAAAAGGCATATACTCAAGTTTCGGGGTATCGATTATTATTTTGTGCTAAAAGGTCTAATATACAGTACTTGTATCTTTGGGGCTGAGTTGATTGGAAGCCAGCCCCATTGAGTAGAAATGAGCGAGATGTTTTCTGTATAGATTTTTGAGTCAGACTAATGTTTATTTTTTGAACAACCGTCTTGGCAACCGTTACAATGCGTAAGTACATGTTGTGTTATATTGTTAATCCTAATTGGTCTCGGTTGTTGCTGCGGACACAACAAGGTCAATAAGTCAATTACCGGTACTGTTCAATTAATTAATTTCACGTTACTGTATATTAAACACTAAACAGGCAGCAGATGAAGATCATTGCGTGTGGTACGGGCAATGCAAAACAGCCGACGAAACTGATCCAGTTTTAAATTGCGTGTACGAAGGACCGGCAATATCACTTGAGTCGCCATCGGCAATTGACACACTCAGAGCACTTTGTCCAGATCTCGTGAATGCGAATGGTAAGCGCGTTTATTTGACAACACCTGAAATGATAAATGTTCAAATTGGACTCATTCCATACTTAGGGAAGACGTTGACGTGTTGCGACGCGGATCAAATTGAGACATTTCAAACAAGTTCGGCTTTAGCAAAAGCTTTATTATCGAGATGTCCGGCGTGTTGGCACAATTTTCGTAATTATTTATGCGCCATGACATGCAGCCCAAAACAAAGTCGGTATTTGCACGTCCAGGAGAAAGTCGTAAGAGATAAAAGTAATTGGAAAAAAATACAAGTTAAACGCGCCAAAAAAGGCCAAAAATTAAAACATCGTACGGTATTTTTATTTTTACACTTAAAAATGCATTTTAACAGGTTTTTACACTCTAATTAGAAATCCATTATTTGCACCTTTTAAGTAAGTATTGTCGCGCCCCTGCCTCTGCCCCTGCCCCTCCCCCTCCCCCTCGTAGAATATATCGTACTGTATACGATGAAGTAGAGGGAGTTTGGTGCAACTCCGTGGTTATGTTAAAACAAGTGAGATCACTTACCTTACTCAGTTTGGTTACCAAATGAATAGTTCTGAATACTTGCAAATAGTTTTATGATGTCTTTTATGAAGCTATCTTTACAAGTAGTTTACACTCAGACAATAAATGAACGTCGCTTTTCTTCTTGCTCTGTACAGTACGCATATTGATGTGTGGAAACAAAATGGCGTCTTCGGATCACGCGTTGGTTCGCTTCGCCTCCACGCATATTCGTAATGGCGTCGTCTTGGGTCTTCTTGTCCCGTGTGGTCCACTCGGTGGATGCGATTGAATGCTCCGAATGCAGACTGATTTCAGTTGGCCTTCGTGTGTTGTCTAGGCCCTAGGGGGTTTGAAGGGAGTCACAACTTGTCGCATCGCATCGTTTTGTCTCGCTGGGAGTTAGTTGGCCACAAGATTCCGGTTAGCGCTGTCGGGCCAGTTGTAGATCTAATCATCCTCGAGTGGCTCGGGGTCGATTTATCTACTATTCCTACTTTTACCAGGGATGAGAAAACGGTGCCTCTCGGAAGCCACACTGCCAGCGCATATGTATGTCCTCGGTCAATTTCCTTGTTCTTGGGTGAAAGGTTTTGACGCGCGCATAAGGATCTCGGTTGCAGGCAGTTTGTGAACTGATTGTGTTTGGTTTGTTATCGGTTCAGTTCCGTCTTATTACGGCGGGAGAGTCTCATCTGTTATTCCCTCAGTCACGTGATCAGCTTGACCAAAACTAGGGGACCCGGATACTTGGTCATTCCTAGTTCAGCAGGTGGCGACAGGGGAACGTCCTCTGAGGTCGCCACAACATGCAACAGTTCAAAATATTCACGCTGAGCACTATAAAACATTCTTTTCAACAACAGTCAATTCAATATTTTCTATTTCAGCACACAATAACAAACCAGCCATCAACGCAGTAGAGTATATGGTCGCTAAGTCCTACGCGGAAATGTTTTACGACTCGTGCAAAGGCGTTTCTGATCCAATACAGGGAGGCAAATCCCTGGATACGATGTGCGGTGGATGGGGAGCTGAATTGTGCACTGCAAAACACTGGTTGACGTACATGGGTGATACCGCCAACGGCTTTGCGCCGTTTTTAATAAATGTCACCTTTTGGGACGTGGTAACCGTACCCGGCACAACATTTAAACCACTCAATTTATCTGTAGTAAATTGCAACCAATCGATTAATGTAATTAAGATTATTTATTATTTATTTATTATTTATTTATTTACTTATTTATTTATTTAATAATCTTTTTCGTTCAATTTACAGCGTGAAAGTGCGTGCGCTTGCGCCGACTGCGAAGATACCTGCCTTCCTCCAAAGCCTTATCCAACGGACCAGAAACCACTCGAGATATTTGGTTATGACGCGCCGATGGAAATCTCTGCACTCGCATTTGGTGCTGTATCTCTTCCGCTCATCTTAGTTAGCATAATAGTTTATACGAGGATGGGGAAAAAGAAAGGTAATTTGACACACAATACTAGTATAATGTAATGCAATTTGCTGCAAACTTACAAAAAGGAGGCATTTCCGTTTTTGCACCAAGAATTCACTAAAATTGACAAATCTGGCAAAAATTGTAGTAAAATCGATTAAAATTTGGTGATGTATACAAAATTTTATACTGGAAATTCTAGAATTTAAAAAAAAAACTGGAAAATTGCATCAAAATAAGTCTAAAGAAGAATAATGTTGTTCAGAGTTGCCTGATGGAACTTACTTGTTAGTGTAGTTAAAATACCTTTTGGTTAGGTTCTTGTTGAGTTGGGCTTGTTTGTATGTAGTAGACTCTACTGTTTTTATTATCCTTAAAATTAACCTATTATGGTTAGTTTAGTATTCAGTTGGGATTTCGGGTTGCGACAAGCCGTGAACCGCCACTCCACAAGTGGCTTCCCAACACCTGTTGCCATAAATGTCAAATATATATATTTTTTCAATCCTTTTAGCAGAGAAAGAAGATACAAATACAGATGCAAAATGGAAACCACCAAAACACGAGTCACACGAAAAAATTGGATATTACACGAAATTTGTCGCCTCTTTCGAAACATCCATCAATCAATTTTTTACTTGGTGGGGAAGAATTTGCGCCACTCACACCCTACTCGTGTTATTAAGCGGCCTAACAGTAGCTGGCGCCCTGGCAGGCGGAATCTACTTTTTTGAAGTCATCACAGACCCAATTGAATTATGGGCAATGCCCACGAGTCGCTCTCGGGTTGAACGTGATTATTTTGACCAACATTTCGAACCGTTTTACCGAACCGAGCAACTAATCATAACACCGACAGACAACACCAAGTTCGCAGTACCTGGCAAAAGTGTAACTTACGGACCGGTGTTTAGGCCTGATTTTCTTATGCAGGTACAAACAGTCGAATAATTTCTTTGTGCTTAATTAATTACTTTATGTTTGTAGATTTTAGATTTGCAGTTACAAATTGAAGCACTAACTGCTGAAGTGGATAATGAAACAGTCTCTCTTAAGGATATCTGTTTTGCACCTTTAGCGCCTGACATTAACGAATGCACTATACAAAGCGTGCCAAACTATTTTC
>JAQIXU010000456.1:0-33525 GCA_034701245.1 Strigamia transsilvanica | reverse complement strand
GGTTTTAATTCTGAGTTTTGGATTTTAATTCTGAGTTCTGGGTTTTAATTCTGAGTTTTGGATTTTAATTCTGAGTTTTGGATTTTAATTCTGAGTTTTGGGTTTTAATTCTGAGTTCTGGGTTTTAATTCTGAGTTCTGGGTTTTACTTCGGAGTTTTGGGTTTTACTTCTGATTTCTAAGTTTTAATTTTTATTTCTGGGTTTCATTCTGATTTCTAAGTTTTAATTCTTATTTCTGGGTTTTCATTCTGATTTCTGGGTTTTCATTCTGATTTCTGGATTTTAATTCTGATTTATGGGTCTTAGTTCTGTTTTCTGGGTCTTAATTCTGTTTTCTGGGTTTCAATTCTGATTTCTGAGTTTTAATTCTGAGTTCTGGGTTTTACTTCTGATTTCTAAGTTTTAAGTTTAATTTCTGGGTTTTATTGTAATTTCTAAGTTTTAATTCTTATTTCTGGATTTTCATTCTGATTTCTGGGTCTTAATTCTGTTTTCTGGGTTTTAATTATGATTTCCAAGTTTTAATTCCTATTTCTGGATTTTCATTCTGATTCCTGGGTCTTAATTCTGTTTTCTAGGTTTTAATTATGATTTCTGACTTTTAATTCCCATTTCCAAAATCCAATAACAATTTCTAGCTTCCAATTATAATTTCTCAAATGAATTAATACGGACCCCAGTTACCCATCCCATCTATTACCCAATAAAAATTCATCACAGTCAAAACCCAGACCAGACTAATGTAACCTTTTTAAAAATAGCCAACAAGAGAATTACGTGCTGGGGGTAAAACCAACCAACATCTCTCGATTTCCTCGCAAGAAAAACCCCAGACCACGCGGCGTCAGCACCGCGTGACGGCGACTGGCGACACGACGCCGGATTAGGGAGAAGAGGGCATCGAGTGTATGTGTGTATACGTGCGGAGACATGCACAATGGGGTCCTGATTGCGTGGCCCGCGAGGACAAAACGAGCGGCAAAAGAGGGAGGCCAGACATAACAGCATCTAGGGGCGAGGGTGGGACACTGGGAACTAGAATGAAGGCCCATTTCTCCTCCCCCTCTACTCCAAGTCAGTTCTGTGTGTCACCCTTCATTTCATGGAATGTTTCTCATAAGAGGGGGACGCGGCGCTCGCTGGATATTCCGAGAAGGGAGGCGCCACCGACGAGACACAACGACAGAGTGATGTTGATGGCGATGCTAATCGAGCATCAAAAACTGTCTCTTTCTCGTTTCTTTTCTTTTTCATTCAAAATACCTCGTCGATTTGCTGAAAATGGCGTCGGGCCGACATCCAGGCATCGCTTGTACCAGATGGATGTGGCGATAAGAGCGCATGCTCTGTGGAGTCTGCATTTCTTGTCACCTGTGACAGAGCGGCGCTTATCTCGCGTTTTGATGTAGGACGCGTAATTAGTGTCGTTGTTGTGGTTTTGCGGGAAATTGAGAAGCGGGGACCCGTGTTGTGCCCATTGGCTGAAATTTTTTATTTATTTTTTAATATTTTTATTTTTTTTATTTAATTTTTCTTTTTTTTTTTTTGTTATCAGTCGGTGTAATTGTTTGGAGATAATTTCTGTTCTTTTGCCCTCCGATGCGAAATTCGCACGATTAAACTGATTCATCAAACTTAGAAACTTCGTAATTTCACCCGTCCAAGCGCGCCCTTCTGGTGCCTCGTCGACGGCGCCGGCGCCGACCCAGAGCGCACACCGACCCCCTCGACCCCAAGAGACAAACAAAACGAGAAAAAGGGCATCATAACACACTCGCATGACGTCGTTTGCCCTCACCTGAACTCACAACCAAGATCAATGTCCACTAATTAACAAGAAATTTATTTATTTATTTATTAATTAATTAATTAAATAATTTTTTTATTTTTTTAAATTTATTTATTTGTTGCCACGCGAATACAGAGGCATTTTGGCTCCGATTTGATCGCGACGTTCGAAAAGAAGCGTTTTTTCATATGTTGGCTTAAGTGGTGTTAAGGATTCGACCTTCCCCACTTTGTTCGACGCCTGTTCGGCTGCACTGTTCTGTAGCAAGGGCAAGAAACGACCTTTGCTTGGCGCGGCCACTTTGCCCACAAGGCTCGCCCCATACTGTGTATTTACTAAAATTATCTCGTTTTATCCCTCCCCTCGTTTTGCACGTAATGAATTGAGCACTCGCGCACCTGCCCTAGAGTTGTCGACGCGTCTGTCGCATTTCGGGCTATAAAAAGTTGATTTTCATCTAATTATTTATTTATTTCGTGAATTTGAAATTTGAATATCACCCGCTTGTGGCTTTTGTTTGATGCGCACAAGCAGTTCATTGGCAGGCGTCGGCGTGTGTGGCGCCACTCGAGCGCCCGAACCCACCCTTCCCTGAGGGTAGATAGACGGGTGTAGGGGGGAGGGGGTTATGAGAGGTGGGGCATGTGATGGTGTGACGTCACTTGCGCCTAACTTCTCATGCTTGTCATCATTTGCGGCGTGTTTTTGGTCTGTGATTAGGTGCTTGATCTTTGGCCGACGAGCACGTGCGATGGGAACTGCACTTGGAATGAAGGAAGGAGGTGCAAGCGTTGCTCTTCCCCCGCACTCTGATGGCGGGAATTCCGTGGCCCCGGGTCAGTGTGAGTCACTCGTGGTGACCTCGAATTTATATATTTGTAAATTTGAGTCTGCGCACTATTTCTTTCCTTTTTCTTCTGTTTGTCTACGGAAAATTATAAGTGGCACACGCCAGCTGCAATATCTCGCACTTTCCGCGTCCAGGGGCCACGCCCTGGCTGCAGATATCCCCCGGATTCGATGTAAAATGCATGGAATCCGTTGAACATCATTTCAGGCCTGGGCCAACGCTATTGTGTTCACTTTTGATCCAACGTCCAAACTGCAAACACTGTAGTCTTCGTTAGTCTTAGCTGTTCTTGTACTCTCAAATTAAGCTTCGGCTTAAGATGAGAGTCCGACGACGAAGACTGCGAGTGTTTGGTCATTGGTCATCGAGTTTAAGACCCTTTGTGGCATTTCAACGACGCTGTAAAGCCGGCTGGCCGCACACTGGATGGAAAGGGAGAAAAATTATAAATAAAAATGGATTTTGTTTTCATGGCGGCATCGTGCAGGTTGTAATTTGGAAAGGTCAGTTTCGGAGCTCCGTTGCACCTCTTTGACCTTCCGCCCACTGCGGGCTCCACGGAAAGGAGTTTTATGTGTGTTTTTAAAGTAGTGAGGTTTTTTTTTTTTTTGTGATTATTTAAATTTTATTATTTAATATTAATATCATTTCTCATGCTGATAATAGTATAATACATACAACTGTTGTTAAAACACAACGGAAAATATTAATTAATAATTATAACTTTCTTTTATTGTCGAAATATCGGCTGCTGGCAGTTTTTTCTGGTGCCACTTTTAAGATAGTATTTTTTTTTATCAAAAAAAAAAAATCTATATATACATAAACTGGCAAAAAAAAAAAATAAAAAAATAAAAAAAAAATTCAAGAAACCATTTTGATAAATTTCCTGTGAGAAAGACAACATGGCACTGAAAAGTCACATAAATTTGTACTCACAATTCCGACAAGAAACAAAAACAAACACATACATTATATGTGTTTTTGTTTTTAAAAAAATAAAAAATAAAAATAAGACAAAAGAAAGTTGAAATACAACTGAAATAAATCACTGCACAATTTCAGCAATACAACGACACTGTTTGACCCGTTGGATCTTCCTCTTTTTAAACGGCGGGTTACTTCCGGGACATCGTAACGTTATCGTGATCCACGTGTAACGTTTCGGCTTGCAGAACGCACACGACTTAAACGCAGTCAAGTCCATATCTTGCCTCGCGTTCTTCGGTATGTAGAAAGAATTACATTGTCCATAACAGAATCGATTGACCACCGTGCGCGTGAGACAGCCCTCTTCGCGGATCTTCTGAATGAGCGGTTCCGTTTTACACCAGTCCTTCTTCAAGTAGTTCTTTTTCGTGATGATGAGCGCATCTTTGCTCGACTGCAAGATGCGGTCACGCGACTCCCGCAACGGGAACTCGCCGCGTCTTCGCGTCGCGTTCGGCGCCCCCATTAAGGGCACAATGGGGGGCTGCCGAGCTCGGTGTCGAGTCCGCCGTGCTTCGGGGTCGTTTGACGCCAACGCACTTTGCCGCACTGGTGTGGCCCGTGTGTGGCCCTCGATTAAGTCGTTGGACGATGTGGTGGACTCGGACGGGCTCCCTCTGTTGCGGAGACGCGCGCGTTTCCCGCCGTCCGCGCACGACGCCATGAAAATGACGAGTAAAAACCAGCTGGACTTCATGGTGCCGCGAGTTTCTGAAATGAGGTGAGAGAAATTAAGTGAGTTTGCAAGTGTGAAACGGTGCGAGGGTGTGGGGTGGTCGCGGCTCCTCCCTAGGCGTGGGTGACGTGCGGCGCGTGCCCATCGAGTGGGCAAGAAAAAGCGTTTGTGGGTATTGGCAACAATCAAGACATTCGGTGGACCAATGGCGAAACGGCGCACGGGTTTGCCAGGGGCGTCGAATGACTCGTCGATCGACTTGGACATTCAGTCGCCCGTCGGAGACATTGGCTGACCCCTCCTCATCTCCTCCCATCGTTTGTGGCTCGTGAGTCAACTCTGACATGTTGTTCGCCTGACCGCAATGTCGGGTTACGTAAGCGGGCGAAGTGTAAACAAAAGAGAGAGAGAGAGACGAGAGCGATTTTTGTGCGTAAAAATGAAAATAAATAGAAATTTGTTGATTGATCCGTTTTATCTTATCGCGGGTTGATTAACCTTTCGAGTGGAGTTAGTTATCAGTTGGTTGTCGCAGTAACGCGCGCCCTTCGTGCACCCCGCCCTCAATTTGCGGTTTGGGGAGGAAGAAGGGGAGAAAGAGAAGAGACGAGAGGAGCATTTTGGCGCCATCAGTGCCATTCATTCCTTTTGAACCTCGTTAATTGGTGTCAGAGCACGTGGCCCGAATTCACCAGACGCGTCTCGGGACTTGCTGCCTCCATTCCACTTATCCAAATATAGTTACGAATTTTTATTGAACCCAATTTTAATTATTTTTACATTTTTATAAAAATAAAAAAATTTAATTTAAAAAAAAAATATATTTTTTTTGTTTTTTTAAATTTTTAATATAATTGTTTTGGTGTGTAAAAATGGATGTGGAGCATTTCCTCCAGCGCGTGCGGCCACGTGCCAAAAGAGGTTCGTCCTTGGCGCGACTTGAAGCGGCGGCCAGTGCAAATAAGGAAGGACGAAGATGGCTCTACCGCGCCCTATTACCATATGAATGATGGGAAGTGGCCTCTGAATGGGGACTGGCCGCCATACAAGGCGACTCGCGTTCGGAGGAGCGATGAACTAGGGAAAGCCAAACAGATAACCCATCATTCATCCGCTGCCAAAATCCGTTCGAATTCCTACTCTCCATTCATCACTCTCCAAACATGAGCGAGTAATGCGGAGCAGCCGACACTCCGAGCTTGTTTACGCGCATAAAATGCGCGACGTTTTCGGGCACACAAAACAACCCAAAAAAAAAAAACCAACAAAAACGTAACAAACTTACCGTAAATAGAAAATCTTGTTGAGAAAAATAAACTTTTCAAATCCCGATCTCGTTTCTACGTCGGTTTCTCCAACAAGCGCATGATTGGCGTTGATTTGAAGTGACCATCAAAAAGTAATCCAAACAGAAACTGTGCAGTGAGAGAAATGCAAAGTGAGAGAGAGAAAGAGAGCACGGGTCGACGTGCGCTTCTTGTGTTCGCCAGACCCAGTATGAGACGCGGTGGCGCGTGCGCCCACTTTAGGTATAGGGCCTTGGCACGGCGCCGTCTTGGCCCGGTCCAAGTTGCAGCGTCGTCCGCTGTGGGGCGATAATGTGGCGAGGAGGAGGAGGTGTTCCTCCTCCCTTTCCGCCTCCGCACGGTCATCGAAAACGACCTTGTGTTGCAAACTGCAATCGTACTCCACCTGGAGGAGAAAACTAAGAAGATCTCGCTCGCTCGGGTCGTCTGTCCCGTGGCGCCAGGTGAGGCTGACCCTTTCCTCGCTCCAGTGGCCTCTGGGGAGCGCATTTGATCCGCGCTCTGCGCGAATCTTGTTATTTGATCGTCGCCAGTGACACCATGTCAGTGTGTCCAGGGGCCGGCGCTGCTCGGGGACTCGGTTTGCGACTGCTCGCAGGTGATTCATGCAGTTCGACATGTCAACGAAACGGGTTCAAACGGTTTCGGTTTCAGCGACAGATCAGTTATCGTTTTGTCTACGGATATTCGAGGAATGTCGATCATGAGATGTTGTTTATATTAAATGGAAAATGTTGCTTTGTTTGCGTTGTCGCGGAGATTTTGTTCCGTGGGGAAGGGAACGGTGGAAAAATTTGAAAAATTGTTCGGTTTTTGCTTGGAAAATCTGGGATGGGCTTTAATAGTTCGTGTGGCGCCACCTGATGGATCTATCTTGATTTCTCATCGTCCTATTTCTCTTGATTCATGATTTATTCGAATATAATTTTTATTTTTTTATTTTTTTTTTCAA
This sequence comes from Strigamia transsilvanica, assembly GCA_034701245.1. Classification (NCBI taxonomy): domain Eukaryota; kingdom Metazoa; phylum Arthropoda; class Chilopoda; order Geophilomorpha; family Linotaeniidae; genus Strigamia; species Strigamia transsilvanica. The sequence goes on along the minus strand of JAQIXU010000456.1, from coordinate 26,960 downwards.
TTAATTTATTTTTTTTTTATTTATAAATCAGGTGGGAAGATGAAGAAATCGAGTGCGAAATGTCGATAAAAGTGGGAAAATGTGTCGGAATGATTTCCAAGACGCAAAAAGGTGAAATGTGAAAGGTCGGAGGTGGTCTGAAAGCTGAGAAATATCAAGCAACCTGCCAAAAGTACACACCTTTGTAGGTGAGAAAAAGGTGAAGATGCGGTTTCACCTTATATTATTGAAGCAAGTTTTTCTTTTTTTTTTTTTCTTTCTTTTTTAATTTTCTTTTTAATCCCTAGGGGTGACGGAGCGTCTGTGTGGGCGGATCCCTCGTGCTTTTCACCTGTGGTGGCGCCAGGCGCGGCGGGCGGGCAGACGCCGCGTTCCGCCCCAATTTGCGGTTCATTTTCCTCGGGGCTCTCTCTGACTTGTCCCGCTACTCGATGTCCTGTCGGCGTCTTTCAGCAATTCGTTTAATTTCGATTTTTATTTTTTTTTTTTTAAATTTTTAAAAAAAAAAAAAAATTTAACTTAATGATATTGATATATGAATGGTGCCTTGTTCAGTGCTTGTCTGACCGGCAAACTGCTCAAGGGTTGTAGGGCGAATCCAAGGTCACCTGTCTGCGTCTTACGCCATTCAGGTGAGGTTTGTTGTGAACCCATTCGCCGCTCCGAGCACGTCGCACGCCCGCTGCTGCTCACGTTTACTCCCCCTCGTCGCTTCATTTCGCTTTCTCGTTGCAAGTTTGATGCGATGATCACGCATTGAGGCGATAATTGATCGAGATTTTTAATCATTCGTAACGGTTTTATGTTGCTTTAATTGGAAAATTGGCTCGTTTTGGTAATTTTATAATAAAAAGTTGAATTTCGGTTTTGTTTTGTTGAATTAAGGAGTTCAAGTGGTGGGAGAAAGTTGTTAGATTGTTTGATTTAACTGTAGATGGCGATGGCGGTAGGTCGCGAGTATTAATTTTTATTTTTATTTTGTGTAGATAAATACGTTCGTGGAGTTTTCCCAGCGAATCGTCGAAGCATCGGACTGCTTTTGCATGATTTTGGGTTCGAATTAATAAATTTAAAAACCGGTATTGATCACTGTAATTACTAGGTGGCGAACTGGGCTGCCATCTATTGGAACTAGTGGGAAACTGCACGAGTTAATAAGAAATGCCCGATATGACGCCTGCGTTAAAAATAAACACAATGGCGACCTCGAAGTTTTGGCGTTTTTCTTAGGTAATTATCAACATAATTGTTAATTGCTAGTTTTTTTAATTTTTAGGGTGAAAACGACTCGCTTTATCGCTCACAGGCGACAATATGTGGTCTTTAAACAAGATTGCAAACGAGAGTTGTTTGCAGCCTTTGAAAACGACTCGGTTTTAGCTCATGGGCGATAATACGAGCCGTTTGAACTCGGATTATAAAAGAGTAGGAAATGCCACGGTACAGTACCAGGACCCATTACTCTGTGCTAATTACCAGTGGTACGAGTGTCTTGCGTTACTTGGAATGTCATGAGAATGTCAAAACACTTACAATTTACGTAAATGTTTCAGGTGTACCGCAAAAACCTGTACCGGACAGAATACTTTTAAATTACTGCAATATAAGCGAGTCTCGTACTATCAAGCAGCTAGCACCTAACGAGAAATAACTGAAACTGTACACACATTTACACCATAAAACGGATACATTACGTTTGACGTAATTGTAAATTGTAAAAAGAGTTTGATCGTTTTATGAAAAATATTTTATTGATTGACACACGGAATATTTGGTGAAGTTTTCTAAATAGATCACATTTATACATTTTTATTTAAGTTGCAGATTTATTTCACCAGGTGATGACATGTGTCAGGAAGTGGTTCGATTTGATTGGATATGCAAATACAATTTGCACACTTTAACTATTTTGCATTTACTGTTTTTAGGTGAGTTTTTCATTAGTTTCCACAGCGCGAAGGCAGAAACACGTAACGGTTTGCGGTAAGTTTGACTTTTAATTCAGGCTGCTTTTTCTTAATTTGCCATGTTATTATTAAATAATCGAAGCTTTCACATAAGTGAGTTAAATTTTCAGTCGTTTTCAATTTCGTCTACCTTGAATTTTTTTACTTTTATATTTCTCATAACGTTCTCTATTTATTTGTCACATTTCTATTTTAGTAGTTAGTTTAGTCTACAGTTTTAACAGGCATACATTTTAAAAGTTATCGCTAATTCCGTGCCATTTATTTATTTATTTATTTAATAAGTTTTTAATTTAATTTTTATATGTTAGGTTGCAAATAGGACGAATACCGGAGAGTAACCACAGCGAACCAGCACCACAACGAACAGCGAGCAGCAACCACAACGAATACCAGAGCAACTTCAACGAATACCGGCGTGTCACATTTCAATTTCGAATTTTTGTTCTGTACTGTTTGACTTTTATTTAACTTGTGTTTAGGGTAATAAAATCTTCAAAACCAGGCAGGAAGACATCGTGGGAGATGTTTTTAGGGACCCAGAGCGTAGCGCACTCTGGGTCCCGCGCGGTGAAACGGTGGAGTCTCATAGGGGGATGGTTACCCGAGATAATCCTATAAATGGTCCGTTCAAACCCGTTTCAATGTGTTTTTGCTGCTTTTTTTCTTTTTAAGAAAAAAATTTTGTAAATTTTCTTGTATAAAGTGTATTTTTATTTGAATAAACTTTTTTTTTTGTATATAAGCTAAGTCATTTTTCAAAATTTTCTAAGTCCAAAAATCAAAAGGTGAATCCATGCCAAATTTTTTCAGGTTTGGACTTAGAATAAAAAGGGGATGGTGGGTGGGTATACAGATTCCGCGTTTTATTTGTACAAGTATGTATTTTAAAGTGTAAATAAAATACTAAAGGAAAAATTTAAAATTAAAAGAATTGTAGTTTTTTTGCAACTGCAAAAAAATTACAAAACACATAAAATTTATTTCAATCAAAATATACAAAAAAATATGCACAAAAAATATTAATAAATAATAAAATTCTTCAGCGTTGAATCAGCTTGGCTGGCTCCAAGTCCTCGTTTGAACCTATAAAACAAAAAAAGACAATTAGTAACTTGGAAAAACTAATAAACCAGATTCACTAAAGACAAAATGTCAAAACTAAAATAAAATCAACAAATTAAACTTACCGGTGCGACAACGAAAACGGGCCAAACTAAAAATAAAAATCACCTACAAGAAGACTAATAATTAGAAATTAAATCTCAGTTCAAGTAAAACAAAATGTCAATTAACTATAGAACTGCGAAACAAAACATAAAACGCTAAAACTAAAAATCTAAAAAAAAGTCTAAGTGCTAAATGACAGCACGGGAACTTTAACTCACCTACTTCAACGTCACGTTTCCTGCTCCGTGCCGAGGAAACTAATGAAGAAATTTTCCGAGAAAAGCCATGTAATGCAAAATAGAGAAACCGCTGTAGACTAATTTGCATAGCCAATGAAAAACCGACGTAACTTCTAAAACGACACAAATTCGTGGTGACGTTTTGAGCACAAAACCCAGAAAGAGCACAAAACGTCACTAATACGTCATCAAAGAGCTGAAAAATAACCAAAACGTTGAAATTTTGCAGTTTTCTGCGATAATGCGATATATTTCAACGGTTTGGTTATTTTTTGGCTCTTTGGTGACATTTCGGTGACGTCTTGGAGTTATTCAAATCAAAATTTAAAACATTGCGGAAAACGAGACCGAAACGTCACCAAAAAAGCCTAGTTTGTGTTATTTTTCTGCTTTTTGGTGATGTTTTTGTTATTTTTCTGTTTTTTGGTGATGTTTTTGTTATTTTTCTGTTTTTTGGTGATGTTTTTGTTATTTTTCTGTTTTTTGGTGATGTTTTTGTTATTTTTCTGCTTTTTGGTGATGTTTTTGTTATTTTTGCAGCTCTTTGGTGAATTTCCGATTACATTTTGGACACTTTCTAGATTTAAATTCGGAAAAACTCCAAAACAAGACCAAAACGTCAGCAGAGTGTCGAAAAATGACCAAAACATTTTGTGCATTCATATGAACACATCTTTTCAATCAAACCAATTCTTTTTTTAATGGTTAACTTTATTTCTAACATCACCCATTTGACAAATAATAATAATACATCACTGAGAATTTCTTTCTTTCAATCAATTTTGCGAACAACCATCAAACTTAACTGTTTTTGCACACTTAAATTACAAAAAATATAACATTTAATTTGTTCAAACATATTTTAATCATTTGTAAACATTCGAAACAACACTCGAGTTTTTTTTCTTTATAAACCTAAACTTAATCGATCTTCACAGCTTCCGCGAACCCGATTTTATTATTCTCGACATCAAATTCGGTGTAATATTTCCCAATAAACACGTCGCCCAGAATCCACAGTGGACCCATCGGTGGCGGAACGTCGAGACCTAAAAACCCACTCAAGCAAATCGTCTGACCAAACGTGCTCACCTAGAAATTAAAAAACACAAAAAATAAAAATATCCTTTAAAAAAAAATCAATAAAATCACCTTCAACACGTAATCGTCTCCCGTAAGGTTATAACTGTGACCTCCAATCGCGAAAGTAATCACCGGCAATTTCGGAATTAAATCGCAACTAACAATATATTCTCCTTGAGTGAGCGGCAAAGCGCCGATTAATTTATTCAGCTCGGCAATCTCGGCGGTGGGTCCACCGATCAAAGAGGTTCCCGTGTCGGCGATGGCCTCGCACCCGCCGTCGCAGAATTTTCCACTCGCCCCAACGTTGATACTGAAATTTAACGCAAAATAAATTAAAATGATTAAAAAAAAATCACCAATAAATCGAACGTACCCTTCCATTTTGAATTGCCAATATCCTTTCTTGTCCACATCGACGTAATTAAAGTCTCCTTTGTAGTATTTGGTGTCGCTTCCGCCCAAAATGAGTTCTCCGCCGACAGTAGCGGATGCGTTTCTGAAACATTTAAATTGATTTTAAATACAAATCGTTTAAGTTTCGTGTTTTTTACCGATTCAAATAGAACGAGAAAACCGATTTGGGAAGGAGTTTTTGTCTCATCATCTCGTAAAATGGTGGCACGACCCTTTTGACCGAAATATCGATGTAACCCATGCCGAAGATCCCGTCGAATTTAGCCGCGACGAATGTCAAACTCGGTTCGCTGATCGCTTCGGCAAACGTTTGGTTGACCACTCGAACATCGCCGATCTAAAAAAATAATAATTAATAATTAAAATTAATGAAAATGTAAGCAACAGCTGGCTGCACGGAAAATTCTAATTAGTAAAAGTAGAACAAAATCGAATTTATTTGGTTCAGTTTTATTTACCGTCAAAATATCGGTGCTTAGAAATCCCGTTAAGCTTCCACTTCCATATCTGATTTCAAAATCGGTTCCATTTGGATAATAAGTCGATGATTTCGAGCTGTCGTATTTACGGTGAATTACTACAAAAACACATTTAATTACTCGTAATACCGCAAATTGAAATGTATAAATGTATAAATTACAGCAGGCGATGTTTGTAAATTTGCATTTCTTCGAAGGAATCCATAAATTCGAAGACCCGGTGTCAAAAACAACACGAAACTTCTGATCTGGGGTTCCCAAAGCGATTTCGCCGTAGTATTGTGCCTGCAAACAACAAATAATTCAATTTTTGTGCAAACATATCCTGGCGCAATTTTCTAAGCGATTTCTTTCGTAATTGCGTAATTTTAGATTGTTTGATTATTTTACATCGAGATAATTGCTGAGTGGTTCGGGTTGGGGTCCAGTGTATCTGTGCTGTAGAAATTTAACGGACGTTCCAACTTCTTCTAAACTTCGTCGTGCAGTTTTAAACGGAGTTAATTTCACCCTGGTTCAGAAAACAAAATAAAATATTTTACAATTTGAAATTTAAATCACGTGATGACAATTCGTGATAAATGAAATTTTCTTTTGTTTAGATGCGAATCTGATAAATATATATTTTTCATAGTAAATCGATCAGTAGTATGAAATTAAGGCGCAGATTAAATGCTGTTTTAATGTTATGTGCATTTTACGTAGAAATAAAATTTTTCTAATGATTTTGTATAGAAATCAATGATTTTTTCGTTATTGATCGCTATACTGCGCACAACTGTTTGTACTTATCCCGATTGCATCGTTAACTCACCTGTGTAACTCCGAACTGCAGTACGTAAATAATAAACACAAAGCGAGTAATTTAAACATCGTAATTTAGTTGTTTTCACTCTTCAAGCATCAACCGGTATCTGAATTTCATCGACAACAACATCCAGATAACTCGTGACTTTTGTATCACATGATGTCATGTGACTAGTGGTGCAGCCATGTGAGCACAGCTGAAATCAGTTGAGTCATGGTCACAGAATAACACAGCCAACTGACGACACGAATCCCTGGTGGTCCCGATGGAGATTAAAGCAGCAACAACATAATGCAATGCAATTTTTACTGGTAGAAGTTAACAAAACAAAGTCAAATAAAATATAATAGAACAAAAGAAAAGAAAACGGAATAAAATACTTATAAAACAGAATAAATTACTTGTAAAATAGAATAAAATAAAATAAAATAAAACAAAATAGAATAAAATAAAATAAAACAAAATAGAATAAAATAAAATAAAACAAAATAGAATTGAATAGAATGGAATAGAATAAAACAGAGGTTCCAATCTTTTTAAAATGGTGTACCTGTTAGTAGGTCAAACACCAAGAATCCAAAAAAAATTAAAAATCGCCACAAATTCCAGTCAAAAATCACAAAATTCACAAAATACAACACCAAAAATCCAAAAAATAATCAACATCTCCTCAAAAAAATCAAATTCTTCCGCAAAATATCAAAAATCCCATTCAAACTCCACTTGTCGCGTACCGGTACCGGTACGCGTACCACAGGTTGGAAACTTCTGGAATAGAATAAAACAAAATAAAACAGAATAAAATAAAATAAAATAAAATAAAATAAAATAAAACAAAGTAAAATAAAATAAAAATAAATAAATGGAAAAGCATGAATTTTATTTGTACAGTTTTTGAATATTTGGTAAATTTTACTCATTAAATTACGTAAGTTTTCTTAGTTTTATAAAATTCTGTTTATTTATTATAAATTACTTAAGCTTGATATTTTCTAATACAAATTGGTTTGTGCAAGGAGGGTAAAAGTAAAAAAAACAAAGTCAAAAAAATAAAATAAAAGAAAAGATGGTACTTGCAACAATTTCCTGATTGTTTTCGATTATTTTACAATTCCGTACACAAAGGTTTAAGAGCGCTTCGAATGATCATTGTGTTGTAACTTCTGGGTGGCTCAGTTGGTAGAGTACCCGTCTGACAAACAGGCATTACTGGGTTCGAATCCCGGCTAAGCATTCTTCACGAAATGTATAATTAGTGTTGGGTGCGGTACACCCAACATGTACCCCGGTTCCGGTACGCGGTACCTAGAACGGTACCGCAGTTCTGGTACGCGGTACACAGTGTACTGGGGTAAAACGCAAACACACATAAACACACACAAATATTCAATCCAATCAAACAAATGAAATGAAATGGCATTAAAAATCGGTTAAGAGCTGGTTAAAACAAATGAAATGAAATGAAATGAAATGAAATGGCATTAAAAATTGATTAAATACCGATTAAAATAGGTTAAAAACTGATTAAAACTGAAAAAAATTATTAAAACCATAAAAACCCAATTTCATTTAAGTTTAATAATTTTTTTCAGTTTTAATCGGTTTTTAACCTAAATTAATCGGTATTTAACCAATTTTTAATGCCATTTCATTTCATTTCATTTGTTTTAACCGATTTTTAATCAGTTTTTAATACCATTTCATTTAACCGACTTTTAATCAGTTTTTAACCGATTTTTAATGCCATTTCATTTCATTTGTTTGAATGTTTATGTGTGTTTGTGTGTGTTTGACGTTTGCGTTTTACCTCCAGTACACAATGTACCGCGTACCGGAACTGCAGTACCGTTCTAGATACCGTGTACCAGAACCGGGATACACGTTGGATGTATCACACCCAACACTAATTATATATTTCGTGGAGAGTGCTGAGCCGGGATTCGAACCCAGCAATGCCTGTTTGCCAGATGGGCACTCTACCAACTGAGCCACCCAGAAGTTACAACACAATGACCATTCGAAGCGCTCTTAAACCTTTGTGTGCGGAATTGTAAAATAATCGAAAACAATCAGGAAATTGTTGCAAGTACCATCTTTTCTTTTATTCTATTATATTTGACTTTGTTTTGTTTACTTTTACCCTCCTTCCACAAACCAATTTGTATTAGAAAAATTGAAAATATACCGTACATCAAAACAAATATGTTGCATGTAGCGCAACAGATGGTGAGTTACAACGAATAACAATCTAGCGCGAGACCGATGCATATAAGTGATTTATAGTTAAATTAAAATACTTAAATTGAATTTATTCCACGAAATTAAAGTGGAAATGTTTCCTTTTGTTGCAGGAAACTGAGAGGAAATAAATTTACTTTTTAAGCCAAATACTTTTGGTTGTTTATTACGTCGGTATAAAATGTATGGACCAATTATTTAAAATTATCTTTTAGAGATTTATCTAATAGTTGTTTTTACAAGTCATGCATTGTATTTGATATCTTGAATTCTAGTACTCGTGGTACTGGCTCATAATCGGATGTGTAGAAATAGATTTTTCACATAGATTGTGTTAAAAGAAAAGAAAATTGCTTTAAAATAACAATTTATTTCATTGTTTGTTTACTTCTTACATCGCTTCAGCTGTTGTTGTTTGTAGGCATTTTTGTAAAAATTAAAAAAAAGCATGAACAAAATGATACTGTAAAAACCTCCATAGTATGCAACTGTCCATGGAAAGTCACAGTTGTTCACTCTGCCCACAAATAGATGCACCACCAAGAGTACAAACTGACACTGAAACAAACGCCATTATTACAAAGACAAGAGACTAGAGCCAATTTATAAAACCAATTGCAAAGTTGTTAGATATTTCTTCCACCATAGATATTTCTGAATTTTAGGTCCCAAAGCACTCATAAAATAATATCCATACATAACTACATGAATGAAACTGTTAAACAGTCCTTGGAGAAAAGCTGGAAAAAGAATTTCTCTTTTGAATAGCTCGATTATTGGTCTGCTTTTTATAGGACTATTAACTGAACGACTGCCCATCCGCCTGTTTTCAGAATCGAAGTGGGCGACATCTTTCGTCGCAATGCTAAAACATTTTGCGGACAAATCAAATGCGAGACGTCGGTTGTCCGCCATTTGTCCGCAAAATGACGTCACTTGTCTTTTCGGCCATAACCACAAGACAAAATCACTGACGATGTTAACAGTGAGTTTGGGCTCGTTGTAGAGTCAGTCCTTCAGTTAATCGTCCTATATGTGTGTACAACTCACCATGGCCACCTGGTATAAATTTACAAGCCAACCATTGGTTAATAACCATGGTTCCATGATGAAAAACATGTAGAAAACTCAATTGTTCTTCTTTTTTTCTCAAAATAAGAAAAACCTTTTGAAATTAACAAAAATATTTTTAAAAATTTTTAATTTCAATTTTTGCCACCATTTGGCACTGTATTTAGTTCCACTAAAAGCCGCAGTCAAATCACAGCAGCACTGATTAGACTTGACCAACATTTATACTTACAGTGTCAAACATTTCCACAATTTTGGATATAAAGAACCACCAAGAAGCAGCAGCCATCTAAATCAAAATTAAATTCTTACTCCATTCCATTACCATTAATTATTAATAATCAATTTCCTTACTCTCATAGCTTGTGGTGTAAACACTTTCTCCAATGGCTGACAAGTTAAACTGTAATTCAGCTGGTAAGCAGAAATCAAAAACTGTAAAAAAAATAAAAACAAAAATAAAAAAGTAAAAAAAAATAGCCACCAATTTCTAATTTATTCAAAGTCCAGCAAGACAAATCAAGAAAACCTCTTTGAAAATAAAAGCAGATTGACTCATCATTGCAACATTGTAGGGAATAAGAATTGACCTCAGATTCAATGCAGGACGATTCCTCATCAGTTTTCTACCCCAGGTCACGAGTAGAAAGTAAACACAAGTGATTATGCAACTGGGCCAAGGGGTTCTCACTAAAGCCCAGTCTTGAACTCGGCGGTCTAGACGAGCAAAACAAAAAGAATAATCTTAAATAACAATAAAAACAAGTCTAAAAAATAAATGTTTACCGCCTTGGCGAATAAAATTACTGTAGTACAAAGAAATGGTGTCGGATAAACCCATTTTCTTAGAACAAAAGCTGAAATGTCGAATGTAAATAATGATGGTAAACCACGAGATATTGGAGTGTTGGAATTCTCAATTATTGCACATTGTCAGCCTCTGCAGTGCACTAAAAAGCCAGCAACAAAGTAACTATGGATAGCCATCTATGCAAGACATCCAATGAGGATAAACTTGATTTAAAAATCTACTGCAATGTAATTTATTACTGCAATAAAAACCTTGGCAATCAAAAGTACATTCGAAGTTTGTGTGTGGTTTTTCTTGTTTTTTATAAACAGGAAAAACAATCTAAATTTCATGGCAACCATTTTGACAGGGCCGGATTTAGGTATTGCGGGGCCCCTAAGCACAACATTTTTTGGGGCCCAAAAAATACACTTCAGGGGGCCCCCGATGGGTGGGGCCCCTAAGCAACTGCTTTTTCTGCTTATATGTAAATCCGGCCCTGCATTTTAAATGCAAACCACTTTAAAAATAGTTTATGGTGTCCATTTGGTTCATAGAAACACCAAAAACAGGAAATAATTTGTGACTCACTTTAATCTAATGTCTTGGAATGAAAAAAGATTGAAATATTTCAATAATTCATCTCGTCCAATAAATCATAAAAATATAAATAAACAAACCATAATTTACTCACAAACAACTACAATTACATTCACTATTACTTTTATTTTTATTTATCATTATTATTATTATTATTATCATTTTTTTTTAAAAGATGTGGGTCGCTTGTGAAACAGATCCAAGTTCATCCACCCAAAAGTTTTTCTTAATTGCACTGGTTTTTCCCCCACCATGTTTTAACCTCCTTCTCAACTAGTAAAAAAAAAATCTTCACCAATATCAAACGCACCTTCGCTGTGGGGTGGAATTTTGAGTGAAAGTTATTACAAACAGACGAAAAAAAAAATAATGAGACCAATGCCCTTAAGACAGGCAAAGATTTGGAGCTGCTAACAACCAGGTCAACTTCCTGGAAACTCCACATACGGAAGACAGTAAACACAAGAGAAAGTTCGCAATGTTTCACCAAAAAACAATAAAAAATCACAAAATCAAAAAAATTAAACTTTAAAATTTTTTTAAAAAAATTAATAAAATTATTTGACCACTTGGGGGTTAATAAAAAAATGTGTTGACCTAATTTTGTGAAGAGGGGGAGTTGGATTAAGACTTGGAAGGGAGAAAGTAAGTGGTAAGGGATGGTGGTGTCCCCATTCTCCAGTTTTTGCTGCGCGATTGAGAGCAGCTTCGGCCGATATAAAAGCGTGGGCATCAACCAATGCAGATGATTAGTTCCAACAGAACACAGCAACAAACATGCGAGTGTGGATCCTTTTGAGCGCAGTTTCGCTTCTTGCTCTCGTTCTTGCCGATGAGATCTCCGTTGGCTTGAGCAACCCCGAATTGGTTGCCAAAACGGTCGACTGTCTAGAAGACAAAGCACCCTGCACCAAATTTGGCGAAAAGGCCAAAGGTAAGTTTTTTTCTTATTACCGTAAATGCTCCGATAGAACCACCCGCGCTCTATTGGATTCAGTCGTTTTGGTCAATTTAGACACGCGTTGTAAAGGATATCGCGATCAATGAGCATTACAATACATCTATACTTCGCTATACGGCCTAGATACGTTCCGGAAAAGTTGCCTGTAAAGCGAAAAGCCGTATAACGAATCAGGGGAGCGTACACGGGGGATTTTCCTGACTTTTTGGCTGTAAATTGAAAAAGTGCCGTAATTAAAAAAAGGCCGTTATAGCGAAATGCCGTATAAAGAGCGGCCGTATAGGTGTAAGGTGCGTCTCATAAGTATATGAACACACATAATTGTTGGTGTTCCTGACAGAGGACTACATTATAATGTACTGTATTTAAAAATGTATTAAGTTTCACAATGTGTGGTGTCTTCTCTTATTTTGGTTTTATTTCGTTGTCTAGTCGTTCTAAAACAAATTGCACGCACTGGAGTATGTCGCAGTTGCAGTAAAGAAGAACAGGACCGAGCTTACGATATAATTAAACGCTTCCGAAAGCAAAATCCAGCAGTTTATAAACGTCTTCTAGCTAAATACAGGCCAACTGGTAAGTACTGCAATTTAACGTCATAATATTTTGAAAATAGGCCAGGAAAGGAAATGATTTGTTTTAGTTTCTTCACCTCAATTTATGACTTTAACCAATTGATTATTTTATTTTTATTTTTAAGGTGTGCCTCAAGAAGTTCCTGCACCACTTAAAGAGTTGGCAGGAGATCATCCAAGTAAACCAATCAAAGGTAATTCCCCAATGATATTGATACATAATGTTATATATATTGTATTATTTGCTTTTAATGTAGGTTGAAATCGTCCAAAATATCATCAACATCTTGATTTCTTTTTAGTCAATTGAACTAGTGATGGATGCCATAACAATTTCAGTTGGTTTCTTTCCTTTCTTGAAGTGAAATATCATTGTCTTATTTTGTTTTAAGCTGTACAGTTTTATAAAATAAAAAAAATAAAAAAGATCATATGATGTTTTTGTTTTTCTGCCATTGTTTTGCAATAGCCTAAGATAACCCTCCCCTTTTTGCGGTCTGTGGGACAACCTTCTTGAGGACCCCACCATGCATTCACAATGAAAACTGAGAAAACCACAGAAAATCCAGTTGAGGTGGGTAGCAGATTGTCGATTCTTTGAGGAGGGCATCAACGACCACAACACAAGGGTTCAGTTTCCAATTTCCAACTTAAGTTATGATTTGATGCAAATGTCTGAGTCAATTTTCCAATCACCTGAATAAAAAATGCTTCCTCTTGATGGAACTCCTGGAATAAGTTCCCTTATTAGGATTAAGTTCCTTACCAATGCCCAAGACTAGGAATCAACAGATATTTCTTGTAAAGAACCAAATAGTAAATATTTTAGGTTCTGCAGGCCAATGTGAAGCCCCATTTGGAGTGTTCTGTACATTCCATTTTTTGGCGGATCTAGGTTTTTCAGGGCCTAGGGCTTATTGAAGTCCAATGGGGCCCCATTTTTTACTATACAATAAGTGCGCATTGTTAATGAAAAAGTATTAAAAACCTATGATAATAATTCAATTTTTGTGGGCCCTTGACACTTGGGGGCCCGGACTTAAGCCCCATTAATCCCTATGTAGATCTGCACTGCACCTGCCTACCACATTTTCTCCTGCTTGAAGACATTTGGTGGGGGTCATACATTTGGAGCCCCCTAAGACAACCTAATTTTGAGACCCTGTGAAATAGTTGTATTAAGTTCTCATAGATGGCGTTGCAATTCTTCAAAGTCCTCCACAATTTTCCAAATTCAACCAACCACGCTTAAAGCAAACTTGCTATATTTCTTCATAGATGTCGCCTGTGTCTGAACTTGCCCATTCGTAGTAATAAATTCTCTTTACTGCCCAATCAATTGAAGAATAAAAATCGCCTCACCTAAAACCCGTCAAACAAAAAAAGCATTAATGTCCCACCATTTATTTATTTATTTTGTAAAAAAAACCAAAAAAATCCCATTTCTCCATTTAAGTGTCTTTCGCTCTACTTAACCCTTCTGCAATCCCCAAAACAGTAACCTTCACCTACTTCTCGACTTCAGTGTCTCTGATTGCTATAACAAACCCTGTAGGTGTCCCACTTGTGCACACACCGGAGTAATAACATTACAAAATCTCAGAGGGACACGTCAAAGGTCGTTTGCTAATGATTGTGTTATGAATCCGTCGCTTATTTTATTACCCCCTGCCCTCGGGATCAATTATCCCTCCTACCAGTGAGACCCATTCCAAACGGACAAGGGTACTCTGGAGACCCGACACCCACTTGCATTAAGGGCGCACTAAATATGTGAAACTTATCCAAACATTCTGTTTCTGCTGCTCTTTACTGTTGCTATAAACAGAAATGCCAATGATTCACATTCTGCGCATGCGTTGAGCTTGTTTTCTTTATTTTGGACGACGTGTGAATGCGTTGTGCGTTGGTCTCAATCAGGGCAGCTGAAAGTGGCAATAATGAAGTGAGTTTCTTTCTTGTTGCCAGTCGGAGTTCGCAGCAGTGGCTCGACGCCGCTGTTGCCAACTCCAAATGATTGGTGACGGTCAGAGGGCAAAACAATTAGCCACGAGACAAACTATTGGAGCAAACGTCTCGCGACAGCATGACAAACCCGTAACAAATCACTCGACGACGACATCACACGACTTAGGGTTGGTTTGGGAGGAAACGGGGGTATGTGGCAACACACATGGCACCCTGCGAGTCTCTGGGAAGTCCTGTTTCACGCGTGTCTCAGAACTCCTTGTTCACCATTAATTTTGGCGTTTTTTCATTTGAAAATATTCGGGGGAAATTGCACTGTTTGTATTGTTTTGGAATGTGATATTTGAATTGTGGAACTCGGTTCGTTTCCACGGATTTTTAAATTCGAAAAAACGTACATAAATGGCCTAAATTTACATAAAATTGCTTTTTTTTTGGCCAAAAAAATCTATGGAAATGACTTTTTTTGACCAAAAAATCTATGAAAATGACTTTTTTTGACCAAAAAAATTTTGAAAATCACTGATTTTGACGTAAAAATCTATAAAAATTACTGATTTTGACCTAAAAATCTATAGAAATTACTGACTTAGACTTAAAAATCTATAAAAATGAACATTTTTGACCAAAAATAATTTGAAAATCACTGATTTTGACCTAAAAACCAAAAAAAATATTGATTTTGACCTAAAAGTCTACAAAAACCACTGATTTTGACCTAAAAATCTATTAAAATCACCGATTTTGACCTAAAAATCTATGAAAATCACTGATTTTGACCTAAAAATCTATAAAAATTAACTTTTAGGACCAAAAACAATTTGAAAATCTCTGATTTTGATCTAAAAATCTATCTAAACAAAACCCACCATTCAACAAACGGTGGCTAAAGTCAGCCCTAGTCCTATTGCCGTCATCATTTCACCAGCGAATAAAATCGAAATAAATAAAATAAATATACACAATTTGCCCCAACCTGCTGTTTTATGACGAGCAGCTGGGTGGGCTTGTTGGGCATACACTTTAACTGTGTTGGGGCGACGAAATCACCGAAAGCACAATAGCAAAGGGACGAAAGATGACCGTAGGGGTGGGCGACATTTCCTTTGTCAGCTCCCACACAATTCAAATACGAATGATAATGCGCCAGTTGGCACAGATAGCATTGTCAATCCGTGTAGTAAAATGCAACAGTGATAAGATTAAGCGGTTCGCCAACACAGGAAAGAGTTAAATTGTATTTCATGAGTTTTCAATCTTGTGTGGTGCCTGTTTGGGGATGTTGGACAAGACTTTTTCTGTTTCTCGTCAGGGAGCCGAAATGTGAGATTGAATTAGTGATGGGCGGCGTCTTTTGGGTGCCGGTAGCGAGCACTTTGCCATCCGTTTTGTCGTGTTGGATGCGCGCATTTGCTTCGTAAATCAGGGCCCCATCTTGAGGGACAAGTGTTGCAAAATGTTATACTCCCACTCTTTAATGCATTGCTTAAGTGGCATGAGTGAGTCTGCCTGTCGCTTTTTCTATTGATAACCGAGCGAGGGTGGAGAACCCAACACTCACTCCTGACCTGTTATCACTTGACTGGCGACATTGCGTCGTCCTGCAATGAGCAACTCTGTCGTGGTGGACTCACGACCACTGAACATGAGAGGACAACTGTGAGAAAAAAAGATGGTTATTAACCAATGTGAAAACAATAATTAAAACAACAATTAAACAACAATGCGTGTAAAAACAACAATTAAACCAACAATGCGTGTAAAAACAACAATTAAACCAACAATGCGTGTAAAAACAACAATTATACTGCAAAAATGCGTGTAAAAACAACAATTGTATTGCAAAAATGCGTGCAAAAACAACAATTGTACTGCAACAATGCAAATAAAACAACAATTGTACTGTAAAATGCAAGTAAAACAACAATTATACTATAAAATGCAAGCAAAACAACAATTGTACTGTAAAATGCAAGTAAAACAACAATTGTACTGTAAAATGCAAGTAAAACAACAACAATTATACTGTAAAATGTAAATAATTCAACAATTATACTGCAAAAATGCGTGCAAAAACAACAATTGTACTGCAAAAATGCGTGCAAAAACAACAATTGTACTGCAAAAATGCAAATAAAACAACAATTGTACTGTAAAATGCAAATTAAACAACAATTATACAGCAAAATGCATGTAAAACAACCAATATACTGTAAAATGCAAGTAAAACAACAATTACACTGCATTAATGCGTGCAAAAACAACAATTGTACTGTAAAATGCAAGTAAATCAATAATTATGCTGCAAAATGCAAGTAAAACAACAATTGTACAGCAAAATGCAAGCGAAACAACAAATATACTGCAAAATTCGAGTTAATCAATAGAGTTTTCCAACCGCAGCTGTCTATTTCATTTTTGTTTAAAACCTCTTAAAATAATCTCGTCATTTATTACCATGTTATTGCGCGAAACATTTTAGCAGCACCATTCGGTGGGTGTGTCAAACAAACACGTCTTGTTTTTATTTCCAATTGTATTTCTAATAATTGCCGCAATAATAGAGAACGTGTCATTCAAATTACGAGCACGAATGATTATTGCTTGATAATTTCACATGTGTAAATTAAAAACCCAAAAAAAAATAAAAACAAAAACGCACCTTTGTTAGACAATTAAATTACAGGTGCGCCTTAATTTTCTTTATAAAACACACTCAAAACCTTGGAAAAGCCCATTTTCCCACGTCCCAAGTGACCATATCCGATACTAATCGGTATAACCAACAAAGAAAATGTTGTGTTGAATGCACTATAAAATTATCACCTTGCCTTAAGGACAGGTATAAACTCACCTCCAGTTTATTTTTATAACAGGAAAAAATAAAATAATAAATGTAAGCTCAATGGTCATAAGTGACTATAGCCCTAGGTTGAAGGGGGCGCTCAGTGTCTTGTGCGCGGCCAATATAGATGAGATGAGATCAGACATTGTTGTGTTTTGTAATTTGTAATTTCGTCTTTAGTTAAGTGGGGTTTGGCACTTCCGGCAATGAGATAGCAATAATGTGTTGGGTGTTATACAAGCGTGGGAAGGTGAAGATGTGTCTTTTTATGAATAATAGCGAAAGTTAAGCGATTTGGTGCCGTGGGAAGGTGAAGATGAGGCATGGTGGGTCACCGTGGGAAGGGAATTTAATAATCAAGATATTGGTGAGGGAAAGGGGTGGTACAGAGTTTGTACCAAGTGTGTGTTGCGCTTGACAGAGCAAACTGAAAGCAGTGCAGCCAATCCGGTAGTTTTCCACGATTTACGTCACAGACGTAAGCATGATTTTATGATTTTGGAAATAAAAAACCGGGACACCCATTAGCGGTACAGAATTGCCCAAAAAAATGATCCTTAATGCACTGGATGGCGAAACTGGAAACAATCTTTCCGCGCGCTTCCTTCGAATGCGGAACCAAAACTGCCAACGTATTTCGGTTGAAGCGTGAACCAGTACTCTTTGGTGCGAGCATTTTAACTCCATCTTGTTCTTAATAATCAAGAAGTCGTTTACTTTTCGGAGAAAGATTGTGTACGTGTATAATTCCGGCTCAAATTAAACTACTCTAATTTTGAGCAATTGATCGATTTTTAAAAACTGGGACATTATGCCTAATAATGCTAAAATGAAGTAAATAATCAATAAACTCATTAATAAAGTAAGCAATGCTGATTAACAGAACGGCTTGTACGCGTAACAATATGTTGTTTAAATGCTGTTTAGTCTAAATTACTTTACGAAAGCGCCCAATGTGAACAGGGCCGTGCGTCAGATTTTCTCAGTACGATGCAAGTCTTCGAAACGATATAAACTATCAACTACAACAACCTACTACAGTTTTACCCTTCTAACTTTAACTTTAGCAAATTCGTTAATTAGGGATGTGTATTTTGATTTCGCTGCTTATGCCGCCCGCTTACGGTACCGCCTGATGGTCCGCCTCTATATCATAGCACCGCACGGCTCTGAATGCGAACCCTTTACTTTTACCGTTATTTTTATTTCCTGTTAGCCTAGGACACTCACAATTGGCAGTGATTGGTGGAGCCAAGCCAAGAACCCATGTAGGCTTTAACCTACAATAAAGTAAACAAAGAATAAATTTCGATTTCTTTCAGTGATAAATTCGGATCTCCTGATGGCAAATTGAGTGTTTTATAGTCTCATGAAAGCAGGAGAAAAAAATGTGAAGAAAAGCATCCATTAATTGAAGCTGTTTTCCAGAGAAAAGAATACAAAATGTTGTGCACACCCCTGTGATAATGCATTGGAGCAATTCAATTTCAAGTTCAATTGCATCAATTGAACTACTGACCTCAATTGAACCCCCCCTAGCATCAATTTTTAGCACTCTTTTCACACTATCACAAGGGGTCGTAAATAAATGAACAAAGTGTGTCAATCACTACCCGGATTTAAGGGGAAAATCAACACTTCCTGGTATACTTGATATGTTTTACAAAGTGAAATGTATTTATTTTCCTGTATCAATTTACTCTCGCGGTAGGAAACCTTGAAGAATGTCACATCATGGGTGATTTCTCAAGATGAATGCGTTAACGTTTCACGCCCCTAAAACAGAATTATTTTACAGCTTTAGTGAATGCTGTTGTAAAAATGATGACTGATGAATGAATTTTCGGATATTTTTCCGGTCTTAACCGTGTAAATTGCAATTTTTAACCCGTTTTTGACCAGTTTTAAACCACTTTTTATCCCATTTTCAACTGATTATTTCGATTTTTCACATTTGGTTGCAATTTATTTTTATTATTAAATTCGATTTTCAACCGTTTTTTGCCGTTTCCACACGTTTTAAACAGTTTCTTCACCCGTTTTCACCAATTTTTGATCACCTTTTAACCCGTTTTTAACCGATTCCTTCAGTTTTTGCAATTTTAAACCAATTTTCAACAATTTTTTCGATTTTTCACATTTGGTTGCAATTTATTTTCACTATTAAATTCGATTTTCAACCGTTTTTTGCCGTTTCTACACGTTTTAAACAGTTTCTTCACCCGTTTTCACCCATTTTTGACCACCTTTTAACCCGTTTTTAACCGATTCCTTCGGTTTTTGCAATTTTCAACCATTTTTTGCCATTTATACACTTTATAAACCGTTTTTGCACGTTTCAAACACATCTGCACCGTTTTTTAGATCTGTTTTGGCTTTAACTATATTTATTGGTGTTGAAAGTGCTAAATTTCCGTGTCGTGGGGGTTTTTGTCTTTTGTAATTACGTGTTTTCCCGCGTCGTTGATTTAAGTTTGTTGCGCCCACACTCGGTTGCAAGCACCACTCACTCGACTCGGCTGGTAAACAGAGGATAAATCGATGCGCAGGGGTGGAATGGCTGCTCTGTAATGCATTTTAAATGAGCCCCGTTACGCCAAATAATTATTCAAATATATTCGGTGAGCTGTACGAGGCCAACATCCAATGAGGGTGCTGCTAAATGCCCCATCAAACAGTCGATCGACTGCGAACAACACGGATCGACCGTTTATCCCCCTCCAACGTATTCGCCATTTATGTGAAAAAGGTGGTCGATAAACTTCACTGCCGGCTTGGAAATTCCTCGATTTACATATTTCACTTGTTTTTTCTTTGGTAAATTGCTTCCCATAAATTTGTATAATCTGAAAAAATGTATATATTGTATAAATTGTGGGTAGAATGTGGCGGATACTTGTGCGCAGATGCGATTAAAAGCAACTCGAAGCACGGCCACGTTGGCGAGCATTTACGAAAAGAGTTTGCTTGGAGATAAAAAGTGATTTCTAAAGAATAAAAGACAGTATACCTAATTTGTTATTTCTTCATTCGTAAGACGCGATTGCGATCGATAAGTTTTACGGGCTTCGCGAATAACGGTAATCAAACATGGCGGCGGCCGTGCATTCAAATAAAACAAACGGCGCTTGTATGTTTATGATATTTGACGGTAGATGATGATGTGCAATAAATAATAAATAAATAAATAAATAGTAAATAAATAAATAATGCAACAAATAAACAAACACCAGCTGTTTTAAAAAAGTCGTGTTTTAGTTTTCGGTGTTTGTGTTTATGTTTTGTGATGTTAAAAAATACAAAAATCCAATAAAACTGCATTAAAACATCAATGAAATATCTAAACAAAATCAATATTAAGTTGATTAAAAATTGTATCTTTTTGTTAAATATATTATATTTCTTCTAGGAAGTGATTGCAGGGTATAGAGGGTTATGAATGGGTCGGAGGGATGTTGGAGTTGGAGCCAGCTGGACATGGCCGACAGCGCATTATGGACGTTGTAAATTTCTTTGACCAATGGCGAAATAGTTTTATGACTGAGTAATCTGAACAAACGCGTTTAGCTTAGAGCAAAACAGTGAAAAAGAAAGGGAATTAAAGGTTAAGAGTTTAAGGGGAAGAGGGGGCGGCACAGGGATGGGGTTTACAGCGTCTGGTGGTCAGTCGGAACCACAGAAGAAGAAAAGAAAAAGAAAAAAATAAAAAATTTGATTTGTTTTTCTATATTTCAGTGTGTGCAATTGCGTGTTGTATTCATTTATTGATGTCCAACATGGGAAAGTTGATTTTCACACGTGTTGGAGTTGACCAGGCGCTGTGAAGCAGTTTAGTCCATTCGTCTCGGTGAAGGACCGATTGGATTCGAATCGCGATCGTAGGGTAAAGGAGGGTGTTGTTTGCGCCTTCCCCTTGCATTTAACTATAGCCAGAAGCATTTTCTTATCTGCCATCTTGAAGAGTGACCACTTGGCCTTGCTGGACGGCACGCTTTAGTGGGGAGACGTTCAGCCACAACACAAGCCTCGAGGCTTCGTTTTACAATCGATAGTTTGTTTTAGAAAAAAATGTTGTCAAGAATGGAGAAGAAAAAATGTACCCAGGAATTTTGGCCTTTAAAGTGTGCAACAATTGAATGAAACGGTGCAACAATTGAATCAAACAGTGCAACAATTGAATCAAACAGTGCAACAATTGAATAAAACGGTGAATCAATTGAATAAAATGGTGCAACAATTGAATAAAACAGTGCAACAATTGAATAAAACAGTGCAACAATTGAATAAAACGTTGCAACAATTAAATCAAACAGTGCAATAGTTGAATCAAACAGTGAATCAATTGAATTAAACAAAATTCAAAAGTCAAAAGAAGCAGTTTTAAAAATTGGCTAAAACAATGGATAGAATCAAGTAAAACAGTACAAAACAATCGAATAAAAAACAATTTAAGCTGTAAGTAGTTGATTGTTATATACTCTTATACTTTGGGCTTAGTGTTGTGGTGTCTAAATAGATTTTAGGAATGGAAAATTATGGTTTTCCATCTAAAGATTCACTTTACTCAATGTGACACACACGAAGTACAAAGAAGTGATACATTGTGCTTGAGGTCTATTGGAAAAGCGAACCAAAAACATCTTTTGATTAGACAAAATGATGAAATGTGGCGCGCCGGTTTGGATTTTTCACTTTTATTTCCTTGAAAAAAAATAGTTCCATCGTTCAAAGTTCGTCGCTAACTTCAAAAAAACAAGCAAACAAACGTTTCCAACATTCTTTCTTCCCTTGCACGTGGACAAACAAAGAAATCAGGTGCACCAATCTGAACCTATTGCCTATTCTTGTATGAAAACCAAAGCTGATGGTTGTCATCACAACGATTCCCTTGTTTGGAGCAGGTGATCACCACAAAAGGATTTTACCCCCCTAAGATGTAAAAGCACCCTTTTATGGCCACATTTACATAAAAAAAAGAGTAATTAGCAAATGATTCATGCTATAAAAGTATTTGGATCCATCATATGTCATCTGGTCTGGAATTGTCAGCCAATTTTGTCTAATTATGGAACAAGTGAGTGGCGCTGCCTCTAGCTTGTTGACAAGTGTAAATTGAGCATGGAAAGATGCAGTGAATGTCGTTTTTAAGTGTAATTAGCTTAGCAAGTGACGGGAAAAGTGTGGACGTGCCCCTTTAGTGGGATTGGCAAGCGAAATATACACCTCAACTGAGCAGTGTCGATTTCATTGTTCTGCGTGATAGACGGACCACGAGTGGACCACCCAGCCGTACCCCACCCATGGCGACAGGGGGGCCGTAAAGCGTGGAAACATTGACAAAAAAGGATTCACACGTCTGTATTTAATAGCGCCGATTTTGATAAGTAAAATAAAAATTGTTGTGATTGTAACAATTACAGTAATCGATCGTTGGGGTTGTAATAATTACGGTAATCGATCGTTGTAATGTAACAATTTTCAATAATTGGTTGTATTAACGTGATAATTGGTTGATGCCGATTGTAATTGTTACAATTACAATGTAACAATTACAATATTCGATCGTTGGGATGTAAGAATTTCAATAATGGGTTGTTTTAGCGTGATGACAATTGTAATTGTTACAATTACAATAATTGATGGTTTGAATGTGTAATTGTTGTACTCTGTAATAGCAGTCGTCGAGTCGCAGGTGTTGTTTTTCCATTAAATTTGAATGCAAATTGTTTGTTATTTCGGATTTTAATAGTGAAAAAAAGAAAAGAAAATCAAGGCGATTTAAATTAATCAAATAAATGATAGAACTAATGCAAGTGTGTTTAGTAGAGTGACCATCTTGATTGCAAACTCGAAAAACCGCAACAGACACTCGAGCCGAGCGCCGACAACAACAAAGAAAACGTTAATTCGATTTTTATACACAAAACTCTTAGTCGCGAATAAAAACTGCGTGTAATGCTCCCTGCATTATACTTTAATTCCCTAATGAGCAATCGATCAACTACTCGCCCCTCCCAGTCGCTTAACACGGACCAACACACGTCTCCGTCTAGAAACACGCAAAGAAAAAACAAAAACCTGATTGATGATGACACGCCGCGCGCGGAAAAATAAAAACACAAAAATCTCATCTCTAAATGTTTTCTTTATTTCATTTTCATCCATAATAATTTAATAATAATAATAATAATAATAATCATAAATTTCTATTTCTACGATACACTTTGTCACAATTTACAATTACACAGTCAAAATACGTATAACAATCGTCCTCCCTGAGCCAATTCGGGAGATTTGCTTACGACATTATTGCACATTGTCTAAAACCCGAAACGAAATCATGCACGTTCACTCACATCAGTTTTATACGGTTGGAACAGATTGCTCGTCCGCGCGGTCTCGAGCGGCGGCGTCGGTAAACTCGTGTTTCTCAAACTGAGACTCGGATAGAAGAGATTGCATCTACAAGTGGACTCGGGGCTGGCCAGTGGATTGTGGGGCACGGGGCACGCGGAGAAGTGTTCGCTCACGGGTGTGCTCGTGCCGGTCATGTTGCACGTGCTGGTGGGTGTGATTTGTGGTACGGACGTCGAGAGGGGCCCCGGGAGGGGGCCCGGGAGCGGGGCGTCCATGGCCGGCGATCGGAGGTAGCCGGAGGAGAGCAGGCTGCTTTGCGGTCGGAGTGGTAAAGCGTACGGTTGGTATCGGTTGAGTTGTAGGTTGGCGTAGTAGTTGATGGGTACGGAGCTGGGAAGAGGGTACGGATAAGCCCCGCTTGCAGCGGCTGCTTGGAGAACGTACGCGGCGAAGTGGGGGTCCGCGTACGGCCACGCTAAAGCCATTCTTTGGCGCTTATCTTTCATTCTTCGGTTTTGGAACCACACCTAGGATGAGATGAGATGAGATGGAGTTGGTTTAGTTGGTTTGGGATTGGAGGTTGGGTTTTGGGGAATAGTTGGTTTGGCTTTTGTTAAGATTTGTTAGGATTTATTGAAATCTGATGAATTGGGTTGGAATTTGTAAAGATTTGTTACAATTTCTCAACATTTCTTAAGATTTCTCAAAATTGTTGGAAATTGTTGGAAATTGTTGAAAATTGTTGGAAATTGTTGGAAATTGTTGATAAGTGTTCAAAATTTCTTGACATTGCTCAAAATTTCTTAAAATTTCTTAAAATTTCTTGAAATTTCTTGAAATTTCTTGAAATTGCTCAAAATTTCTTAAAATTTCTTGAAATTTCTCAAAATTTCTTGAAATTTCTCAAAATATCTTGAAATTTCTCAAAATTTCTTGAAATTTCTCAAAATTCCTCAAAATTTCTCAAAATTTCTCAAAATTCCTCAAATATTTCTAAACTGTTCAAAATGTTAAAGAATTTTTCTAAATTTCTCAAAAATTTTCTAAATTTCTCAAAATTTTCTAAATTTCTCAAAATTTTTCAAAATTTCTCAAAATTTTCTAAATTCTTCAGAAATTTTTCTAAATTCTTCAGAAATTTTTCTAAATTCTTCAGAAATTTTTCTAATTTCTTCAAAATTTTTCTAAATTCTTCAGAAATTTTTCTAAATTCTTCAAAATTTTGATATTCAAAATTTTTCTAAATTCTTCAAAATTTTTCAATACAATATTTCTCAAATTTTTTCTAAAATTCTTCAAAATTTCCTAACAATTTCTCAAAATTCTTCAAAATTTCTCAAAATTTCTCGAAATTTCCTAAAAATTTCTCAATTCCTCAAAATTTCTCAAAAATTCCTCAAAAATTCTCAAAAATTCCAAAAAATTTCTCAAAAACCTCCCAAACCAAACCTCCCAATTCTCACAAACCCCCCCCACTAATCAGATCACACCCAAACTACTTAACAAACCCCACAAATCCAACCCCCCAAACCCACCTCCCATCCAAAACCCAAAACCCAAAAACCAAACACTACCTTAATCGTGCTCTCCGGAAGATTGAGCGCAGCAGCCAACTCACACCGCCGTGGCCGCGAAACATAATTCTCCCTATAAAACTCCTTCTCCAACCGTCCAATCTGCTCTCTCGTAAACGCCGTCCGATATCTCCGAATTTGGTTCGCATCTTGCGAGTTGAAATCTAATCAAAACAAACAAAAAAAACAACCCGATTACACGCCGCTCACATCCCAAAACACCCCCTTAAGTGGACAGAGATGATGGCCCTTCACAAATGACCCTTCTGCTCCTCCGATAAGCAAAACTCGAGTGGCGCCGACCGTCTGCCGCCCACCACACCCCAAAACCGATAACCCATACTGACTCACTGACCCATACTGACCTTTAACCGATTTCTCGGCACCGGAACTCTCGTTCCCCGACAACTTCGCCTCGTCTTGCGCCAAAATCTTCTCTTTCGGGGGTGTCCGCGAGTGCAGCGCGGCCACGGCCACCGCGTACGGGTCCAGCGCGTCCGCGCGCCTCAGATCGACCGGCGGCGGCGAGTGCGCGGACGTCGAGTCGGGCGAGTGACCGATCTTCGAGCCCTGGCTACTGTTCTCGTCGATATTGATGTGATAATCGATCGAGTCTTCATTCTGCGAAGACGTATCCACGTTGAGCCTGAAGGACTGCGTCTTGACCGATTTCTGCGTGACTCGATTCGAGTCACCAACGAACGCGAGTGTGTTTGGTCAGCGCGTTGGACGAGCGATTAATGCGAGGCGGACGCCCAATTATGAGTAAAAACACTGCTCGCTCGTCGTTGGAAGAGGTTGGCTCGACGTACGCGCTCGCGATTGGTTGCGCGCTGGTCACGTGGGGGTTCGCGGGCACACCCCCAAACGCGCGCGTTCATGGCCCGCTGATGGATTTATCATGAAAGACCCCGCCGGCAAATTAATAGCCGCCTCGACCAACGAGAACGCAGCGATTTCGGCCATTGCAGCGACTAGATAGCAAAAGCAATTTGGTTTTTTTTTTTCGTTTCGTTTACGTTTTATGTGGATGAATGACTATGGACATTTTGATGCATGATGCGCAAATTATGTTGTTTATATGCGGCGATTTTCGTGTTTATTTGCGTTTAATGCGTTAAATGAGTCGAATAAATTGGGTGAATGGTGCGGGGGTGTTGGCACTTGAGTTTGGTATTTTTTTTTTTAGACAAACGGGTCTAAAATGGTAGTTAAGACGATGTTTTATTGGTGAGTGTGGCCCGCGGCCGCGGCGCTTGTCAAGTAGTTTTGTATAGGAAAATCAGCTGTGTCTTTTATGATGGTTTGGCCGTTAGGGAGACATTAGGGAAAAGGGCAATCGTTGCTATTGTTTGGAGTGGTTCGTTTTAAATTCGTTTTAAATTCGTTTTAAAGTGTAATTTTGGTTTTGTTTTGGGTGATTATTTGGTGATGGGATTTTTTGGTTTGGTTTGGTTTTTGGTTATTATTTTGGGTTTGGGTGATTTTTTTTTTTTTGATCTTTTTTTTTTTGGGGGGGGGGGGGGTGTGGGGGTGATTCGATACTTAGTGTCCATTGGGGAGTTAGTGGGGTTACTGGTAAGTCTCAAGAGTAATCGGCGTGTTTGAAGTCGTTTTGCGACCAGTTGGTACCGACGTGATGTAATTGACACTAGCATGTGTAGATGGGCTGATTAGAAGGGTGTAAAGGGTTGGGGCTTCCTGGCTCGTTAGGGTGTAATTGTGTGTGTGTTTTTTGTTTTTTTTTTGGATGATTGTTTTGGGTTTGTGATGGAGTTTTTTTGGTTGGTTGGTGGAGATGTGTCGTTTTGAGGTGTG
>JAQIXU010000455.1:0-33526 GCA_034701245.1 Strigamia transsilvanica | reverse complement strand
ATATAATTTGCAAAGTGCAAAGGGGGCCCCGAGATTTCGACGACCTAAGGGCCTCTACATGGGTTAATCCGGCACTGGAGATTCCGAGGAGACCGAGATTCTGAGGTGACCTAGATTCCCAGTGCCGGATTACCCATTAGGCCAAGTAGGCACCAGCCTATGGGCCCCACGAAATGTCAACTAACCTGACCTAACCTAACCTAACCTAACCTGACCTGACCTAACCTAACCTGACCTGACTTAATCTAACCTGACCTGACTAAACCAAGATCTAAATTTATCAAGAAGACTAAAATTAAATGGCTGGCTCGACGGGAAATTCTCCTGGTAATATTTCTTCTTTCTGCAATAAATTATCGATGA
The DNA here is from genome assembly GCA_034701245.1 of Strigamia transsilvanica. Taxonomy (NCBI): domain Eukaryota; kingdom Metazoa; phylum Arthropoda; class Chilopoda; order Geophilomorpha; family Linotaeniidae; genus Strigamia; species Strigamia transsilvanica. Next base: position 33,163 of record JAQIXU010000455.1, on the reverse strand, counting down.
TTACCGGAGGAAGCAACAACCTCTGATTGGCAAGTGGCCTTTAACAGCTGTTAAAAGTGCTTGTTTATGGGCCAGGAGGTGAGTTAGACCAATGGGAGTTTGTTGTTTTGATTTTTTTCTCCTTTTTTTGCTCACTTTATTTGGTTCAAGTTCATGTTGCAAGAACATCCTGAGTTTTGGCTTTGATATTGGTGAGTCAAGCAGTCACAAATAGATGTGAGTTTATTAAAGATTTTATTATGTGTAGGTAAGTTTCGCCTTGACATTAAAAAGGTTTTGTCATTGGGTGGCAACGTGCCAGAAAGAAGTTGATGAAGATAGTTGGGAGTGGGTTGGGCACTGGTGCTGGTTTCAGTGGTTTGGTGGAGAAAGTGAGAGTTGTGGGTGGTTTTATGATTGTTTCCAGAAATTGGAATGTTTCTGTTTATTTTTTGGAAAGTGTTTTTTTTTCGTGGAATTTGGTTTGTTTGTTTTTTTTTTTCGGAAAATCATGGATTCCGGAAATTTTTTGATTAGTTTTTTCGACGATTTCTCGAAATAGGTCAGTTGTGGACGATTTTTTTTGTCGGAGTTGAAAGTTTTCGACGATTTTTTCGAAGGTTAAACAGTTTTCGACGATTTTTTTTGGAATTTTAAAATGTTTCCGACGGTTTTTATCGAAGTTCAAATAGTTTTCGACGGTTTTTTTTCGAAATTCAAACAGTTTTCGGCAATTTTTCTACATTTTGATCGATTTTTCGACAGTTCTTGACAATTTTAGACAATCCTTCGAGGAATTCTAAAAATTTTCGAATTTTTGTCGAAAAATTCCAACAGTTTTCGACTTTTTCACCCATAAATTCTTAGTTTTCGACTATTTTCCAACAAAAATTCTTACAATTTTCGATTTTTTTCGAAAAATTCAAACAATTTTCGACTTTTATCGCCAAATGCAAACAATTTTCGACTTTTTTCGCCAAATGCAAACAATTTTCGACTTTTTTCCCCATACATTTTTACAATTTTCGACTTTTTCCACATAAATTCTTCCAATTTTCGACTTTTTCGGCAAGTTATAACTTTTTATCGCAAAATCCAAACAACTTTCGACGATTTTTCGACAAATCCAAACAACTTTCGACGATTTTTCGACCAATCCAAACAACTTTCGACGATTTTTCGACAAATCCAAACAATTTTCGACTTTTTTCCCATAAATTCTTCCAATTTTCGACTTTTTCCACATAAATTCTTCCAATTTTCGACTTTTTTCGGCAAGTTATACCAATTTCCAACCTTTTTTTGGCAAGTTATACCAATTTCCGACTTTTTTTTCGCCAAATCCAAACAACTTTCAACGATTTTTCGCCAAATTCCAACAACTTTCGACAATTCCCACCAAATCTATACAATCCTCGACTAATAATCTACAAAATCTCCAAGAAAAAAATCTTTCGACCAAAAATCATCCGACAATTCCTTCCCCAAAAACCCAATTCCCAACGATCCCCCCACAAAAACCAATCTCTCTTCCCAACCACCCACACTAAACACACAAAAACCACAAAACCAAGTCAAGGCCAATCCATGACACAAAAAAAATATTGATTACATCATAAATCATTTGTTAAACAAATAAACCGCGCCGCACTCTATTTTCACTTTATCACCACCCGATCCGCGCAGATAACCCTAACCCCAACAAACACTCACCGTTTGATCCTCAGTTTCCACAGATGCTTCGTCATTCGTTTAATAATTAGACACGCAACCTTGGAACCGGTCACAAATCAAAACATACACCTGACCTGGTCAAACTCACTCACAGCGAGCCGAAACCCGACCGCTTATTTATAGATGCAAAATTCATAACGCTCAACAACACAAACCAAAACGAGGCCACCAATCCGGGTCCCGATTTAACTAGTAAAAAGATACTCGCTCCCGCTTCCTTCCAACAGACGTGCGCCAGACGTAAACAGTCGATAAAATGGATTTCCCAATGTGTTTTTAAGCGAAGGAGGTTCGCATTTTCTTATCGATCGATCGCTCCGCGCACCAAACTCGGCTAAACACACTTTTGGTTCGAATTGCGGGTTAAAAATGCGGAAAACGTGTTTTTCTTTGCTTAATTCATCGTTTTTCGACATTTTTCGAGTGTTTGTTTTCCAATTGTAAGGTCAGGATGATAAAAGGAGGAAAAAGTGACATCATCGCGATGAAACATCGCTTGGCTCGATGCCAAAAGCGAAAGAAAAATAAAACTTAGATCAAAAATAAATAAAAATATTAAATAAATTTAAATAAAATAAAAAATTTCGACCGGTTCGGCGCATCTAAAAATCCCACATGGCGATATCGCCGCATTAATCGGTTAAAAATCGAATTTTCACCCCAAATAAATCAATCCAAACGTCCTAAAACGACAAAACGACATCCCCAACGTCGTTTTATCGTCGTTTTAACCGTTTCGGACGAAAAAACAAACATTTTTTCACTTTTTTTCAATTTTTTCTCACAACCGGTTCATTTCATCGCCATTTTTCTCAATTAAAATCATCCTTTTTACCTGTCATTTATTCCCGATGACGATAAATCCATTTTAGTGGTTAGAACTCGACGTGTTGGCAGTTGTCAGTCATTAGTTTTGGCACCGAGTTGCATTTGTTTTCGAGTTTGTTTTCTTCCAAAATGGCCGCCCGCTGAATGCAGCGCATAAGGGAGTTTTTAAACGTCGTTTTCGACACACTTTGGATCAACTTACACGCACCAAATTAATCATCGAGCGAGTACAGATATCGAATTAATTATCCATCGACTTGGATCGAAGATCGGGCGTGAAATGTTGGCAAATCGGGACAACATAAAAATTGATGAAAAATTGATAAGGAACTAAAACACACTTGCTGGACCTGGAGGAAACTCCGTTGAACTCTGTATCACTCCGCAGCCAACAAATGAGTCCCTCGATAAATCGTCGATAAAATGGAAATTATTGCACTCGATCGGGTTTTTTAATTCATAAAATCGTTTATTACGTCTGTGGTTAATATTTAGATTTGAAAAACATGCGTAAAATGTTTCTTTTTGTGAAGTAAATAATGTTGTGTTGGTTCAGTAATAAAGATTTATTTTAATGTTTTATGAGTTTTGCACGTTTAATTAAACAGTTTGATGGCATTTAATTTCGTTCGATAAGTCGATATAATCGCTGAAATAAATTTGGGGCATTAAAATAGGTCGTAAATATTCCTGTTATGTGCTCTGGAAATAGTGGGTTATTTAAAATAGAACGCCTACTAGTGACCGAAATGACAAACATTTCAGATAAGTCAAGTGATGTGATATCCATGCACGCGATTAGTGGCGCCACTGTGTGACAACGAAATGAATTATATTAAGATGGTTGACGTTGGAATTATTTTAAAAAATCAACAAAATTCACATTTTGATTGTTTTGTTTTGGAAATAACGATGTCTGCTTTTCTTTATTTTATATTTCGTGACATTTTTATTGATACCTACATTTAAAATAAATACAAAGTTTTAAAAAATTGATTTTGTTTTCATGTTCTTTTCTTGTAACAAAACTGGAAATGAGTTCTTCCTTTAATGCATATTCCCACACAGTGCTTGGGATCACAAGGCACAGATAGTGAAGCAAGAATCATCCATGTTAACATGCAGATCAGCTTAATGGCCTGGAAATACAAACTCACATTTAACTTTCAAATTGGGGACAATGAGAGAGGGGTGAACCAGTCACCATTAATCCATCTTTGATGCAAAACCTGCTAGTGCCTCACACTTTTATTTACATTTTTAAGTAAATATTTATGTGCTGGTGTGGTTAGAGACCCACAAACTTTTACAATTTAAATATCTCTCCCAGAATCTCATACATATTTGGTAGTTCACAACAGCCAAGATGGCAATAACTCCAAGAATTCTACAATAAATGTCTAATGAACAATGACTTTAGTCGAACGAAGACTTTGCCGATGAAAAACACCATAGTTTTATAACTTTTCGTATGTCCGGTTTCCAGTAATGGGCAACACAGTTCCTAAATGGCCCGCTTAGTACTATTCCATCATTCCAGAAGAAGTTGCTGGTTCACATTCAAGAATCAACTCTTAGTGCAAGGGTGGTCCAATAGTTGGACAGTCAATCTACATAGAACTGCCACAAGACAAGTGTCTTTTGGTTCTTCTCCACTCTGGTGATGCATAGGGAATTGCTGTTAAGCCATTTCCAAGAACATTTATTTTGTGTTTAACTTCAACAAACTGACCTGTTATTGGGACTATTGGGACAGTGCCAATAAATAAGCTGGCTTTACCACTTACTTAGTACTGGAAGTCCAGGTTGAGCACATTTAGCATGGAAGTGGCTCATTTTATCTCTGCAGCACACATAATCAGAGAGACATCCATCTGCACAATCCCTTGGATTTTCAATTTATATCCACATACAGTATCCCAAAAGCCAGATGTAATCATCACCTCATATATCCACCAAATGCCAACTTAATGACCACATTTGGGCACCATCCCAAATCTAGAACCAAACCAATCATTCACTGGCCAGATATCCATATTGAATCTATACCTTAGATGTCTTTAGACAATCAAAAGCATTACTGATACAGTGCTGCCAAGTTAATGCTAAATCATTTATGATAACATAACATATGCAATACAGTTTTGTAGTCACCTGGTGCACAGAATAATGCATGCCAACAGATGGAAGTTTCCTATACTTTCTTCATTGTGGCACGTATGAGCTTTAGTGCCACACTGCACCATTAAACAGAATCTCTCTCTATCTTTCTCTCTTGGTGATAAAAGATTATTATTTCAGGATGGAATATAAGTTATGAAATTGTAGTTTCTGATTTTTTCCAACAAAGAAATACCAAAAAGAGTGAATTATTAAACTAAGATAGAAAATGAGTCATTTTTCTTCCACTTATAGGTAAAACACTTACAAAGATAATTAAACAATACAAACATACCCATAGTTTCTTAGTTGTGGAGACTTTAAGCATACTCAGTTGTTTTTTCTATATGCAATAATAAGAATGAGGCTGAATTTCAGTGAGATTAGAAACTCACAAGTGAGCAAAGTGCCAATACTTGGAAAAACCTCCTGTGAATATTCTCATATTTTAAATCCTTTTAAAGCTCAACTTTAGTATCATATTTGAACAAATAAAATATTGTATGACACAGCATTTGGAATGACTAACAGTGGGATGTAATTTAAAAATATTGCATTCTGTAACATTACACCAGCTATATGGAAATAATTACCATCACATTGTATTGTCTTTCTTTCATTCTATTTTTAAAATTAAGAAAACCTATTCTATTTCCTCTCAATTTGACCAACAAAAACAAGCTTGTTCTTCATTTTCTGTTGTCCACTGCAAAGCTAATTCTAAATTGATCTTTTTTGGAGCTGTTGGTTTGATATTTTGCCTACAGATGGAGCTAGAGCACATAGTTCTTGAATGTCAGAATTATTTTTGTTCATTACAGCATAGTTTGTCAAGTAAATAATAGTTGCATTCAATAGATGAGGCAAAAACAGTTTCTTTTTATATTTTCAATATTTTTTTCCAGTTCCTTTATGATGTTGAATGCAGCAATTATTTTCAACAGTCAGAAAGAAGCACACTGCACCTTTCTACCCTTTTAGAGTGAGTTATATGGTTGTTATGGTATCATAAAATAAAATAAATTCTTTTCCTGACAATAAATATAAAGTGCCTAAATGATAAATCTAAGTACTAAGTTTAAGAGTTAAAACTGTTTTCAACAAACAATAAATTAATCATTTATGTGACTTAATCTAAGAAATTATTTATGATTCTGCATCAGGGACATCATAGGAGACCAATGATAATTTACTAATTTAATCAGAATCTTTATTTGTTGTCACCAATATTTCATGGTGTGTTTATTATGTTGGGATGTCACACCGTAAATTACATCACTCTTAGGTGGGATTTCAACGATTCTGTCACATTATATCATTTTTATCTGGGAGTTTCCTTGTTTTTACATCATTTTACAGACCGCAGATCCTTAATGTGATGTCTTTTCTACCTATTTCTACAGTGTACAACCAATGCAGTATGTGCTGTGACATCACCTAATTTATTACACAGCTTGTTTTCACTTTGGAATCGCTATTTTAACCGTGTAAACAGGTAAACATCTTAGGCGCATTCATCAAGTAATTTCGACTAAACAGCATTTTAAAGCACATATTTAAACTGCTTTTCTCGATGTGGCACAACATGAAGAAGAGTCTCTCTTTGACCAGCAAGCGATATAGCGCACACGAAAAGTTGTCGCATCCCGTCTACTTAATATTACACGAGGTATTATATAGAGGAAGGGAGTCTAAATGCAACTCCGTGGATTGTATATTATCACTTGAGTCAATCACCTAAACTTGTGTTTCATATGTGTTCATATTGTTGCGTCCCTACCACTTTATAAGTTAATCGTATGGGTTAGGGTAGACGGAGTTTGGTGCAACCCTGTGGTTTTATATAGTCAAGCGAATCAAGATTGACATCACCTACCTTACTAGATATGGTAACCAGTAATTAGTCTATGCAAGTATGAATACGGTTAAGACGTCTTTTATTGATACTTTAGTAACAACATAAGATAGTGTTCTCTTCTTGTGTTGGTAAAGATGGGAACAAGATGACATCTTTGGATTGCGCGTTGATTTGCCTACACACGTGTTCTTAATGGCATCGTCTTGGTTCTTCTTGTCTCGTATGATCCACTCGTTGGGCATGGTGGAGACTTCTACGCTTTGGGCTTCGTGTGTTGTCTAGGGGGTTTGAAGGATAATACGGGTGTGCAACTGGTCGGGAGTCCCAACTTATTTCACCGCTGCATATTGTCTGAATTGGCCGCTATCGGGACAATAATGAATACAATAGTTCTCGAGTGTCTCGGGACCGATTGTATCAGTGATTCCTATTTTCACTGTTAGGAACTAGGAAAACGGTGCCTTTCGGAAGCCATACTGCCTTTGTCTATGTCCTCGGTCACTCCTTGTATTTTTCATAAGGTTTGACTCGTAGAGGATCTCGGTACTGGCAGTTGTTGTGGTTTGTTCGATTGTTGGTTCTGTTCTAGCGAAAAACGGGAAGCTCCCACCTTTTTACCTTCAGTCACCAAGAGGGCACCCAAAACTGCTAGACAGCAGTGCACTACTGATCACATAAACATCAAGACCAAACAACTTTTCAAGCCAGGTTGTGGAAAGTGAATTTGTTTTCCTATTTATCTTTCTTGATTGGGTTTTGGGTAAATGGGTTATTGGGCTTCTTTACAAGCCAGAATATTATACCTAAGATTGTAGTATTTTGGGGTTATTGAAGTTAATTAAAGTGTTTGAAAATAAATAAAACTGTGAGTTCCTTTGTCATTACACATTGTCCAAGCACTAAGTGGAGTTCTGTTAATGCTCTTCAGTGAGTTAAGCAACTAATTAAATAAATAACCAATAACTACAAATTTACCAGACAAAAAGTTTATCATCACACAAACAAAATCCAAAATGTTGAGCAAACAAAAAATAAATTGCAAAAAAAAAATTTCCAATTCAAAAAAGTGGTTGTCCCTAAACAGCAATAGCCTTTTGCCTCCAAGAGTTAACTTCTGTGAGGTCAGCAAAATAACCGCCTTATGTCTTTGGTCATTGCCCACTTGTGGCCAAAAATTCAATAAAAGAAATCAACCCATTTATCCAAAAAAAAAAAAAAAAAAAACCTCTCTGCAATCTAGCCTGAAAAACAATTTCCAAACACAAAAAAAGTTGGAAAAAAGTTGTTTCTTGAGCAAAATGAGTTAAAATTGTAGTTTGGAGTGTGAACAAACTCGAAACAATGAATTAAAGTAAGCCCAAAATCCTCTCATGTTTACATCTGCTTGTAACATACAAGTTTGCATGACTATATCGATTATTTTTTCATTTCACAAACAGTGTCGAGTGAAAGAGCCATGTCATGCTAGACTGGCACCTTGCGAACAACACCTGCAATCCCGAAATGGTCATCCATCCGTGAAGTGACATACCCATTGCTGCCAAAGCCATAGCGAATAATTGGATTGGCCCCAGGTAGTTTCAATAGCATCACGTCGTCACGAAAAAACGACTTTAAATTACATCGCATTTTGCATCGTTAAAATCTCTATTAGGTTGTTTTCCCAGCCGGGTTTCCAGCTTACGAATGTCACGTAATAAGCTTTATGCGTGTACTTGTAACAGTCATTTCCTTCTTATGATGTACGTATGCAACAAAAAATGCATTTCATGGACTTGATAGTGTCAAAACAGCACTTGGTTGCGCGAAAAAAAATGGTTCAAGGTGAGAGTTTTGTCACGTTCAACGGTTCACAATGTTTAGGTTCGTTGGGCGCAAGTCTTTTATCGTTGTCTGTATAATGGCGGAGCAAGTTGGGCGGTCCGTCCCGGGCGGCACTTTTTTGGAGGCGGCAAGAAGTGCTATGAAATGGCAAAAAAACTCAGTAAATGGCAAAAAAAAGGCGGAAAAGGGCGGAAAAATGGCTTTAAAAAGGCGGGAAAATGGCAAAAAATACAGTAAATGGCAAATTAGGCGAAAAAATAGCAAAAAAAACGGAAAAATGTTAAAATAATGGCAAAATACACAAAAAAAAAGCACAAAAAAGGACGAAAAATGGCCAAAAAAAACACGCAAAAGTGGCAAAATAAATCAGAAAAAACTGGCAAAATAAATCAGAAAAAACTGGCAAAAAACACAAAAAAGTGTAAATTTTCCAAAAGTTTAATGTTAAAATTGAAAATTTTGGAAATTGTTGAAAAAATAATTATTGTACTGATTATGTATATTTGTTTTAAAAGGGGGAGGGAGGGGGGGGGCAAACTCAGGGACCGCCCAGTGTGGCAAAAGCTCTAACTACGTCACTGCATTCATAGGATTGGAAGAAATGTGATTGATGTCGTGTCTGGGTTGGGTGTAATCTAAACTAATGAATTAAGATAGTGTGGTTGGGGACAAGAGATTTATTATTTCTTTACTTGTAGATAATACGATCCAGTGAGAGAAGGTGGGTGTGCTAAGGCAACCTAACTACGGCTGAAAGTTTCAGTATTTTCTTAATAACTAAATGAGTTTTTATAATACAATTAACTTTTTATATCATCTTGTGGGCTATGAGTAGGTCTATCTAATGGTATGGACAGAACAATTCTACAATTTTAAAAATGTATTGGGTGGCCGTAGCCACACATTTCTTTTCCAGGCATCATTTCTTTGTAAAGAATAGTAAAATACTGTAGTGTTGTAACCTCGAATATTAACTCACAACTATTGAATTGGAATAATCGAATTGCAATCTTCTACCCACTCCTTCGGACCAGCTGCTTGGTCCAGTAGATCGGCACTCACTCGCCGGTGAATTCGGATTCTTCTTTGTGCGATGACAAAGGCGCTCCTTTTGTGGATTTAGGAACAATAACTATTTCCTTTTATGGATTTAGGAACAATAACCGTTTCCTTTTATGGATTCAGGAACAATAACCTCCTTTTTCAATGGCTTGAAAAGGATAAATCAAGGTATCCTGGAACTTCTGATGCATGAGCAATCCAGAATGGTGAATCTAAGTCCAATTGAAGGTAATCACTGGCCTGGCTAGAATAATTATTTGTTTCAAGGTTTTCTTAGACAGAATGTGTTGTGATGTTCACGGTTCAATCGTATGGTTTTAGACTGAGAAAATCTTCTCATAGGAAGTCGCACTTCCTGTACCAACTCTAATAATAGAATCTGGAACATATCATTTCTCAACAATAAAACTAAGGAATATTCCTTTAGACCCTAATTCAGGGTCATCAACCTAGATTAAAGTAGTAAAACATTTGTTTTTATACCATAATTTTTATTTCTTTGAACAATGCAATGCCAAAAGTGAGAAAATTTTTTTTGTCTCTTGAGTCTTAAAAATCTGGAGGCCCAAGACAAAGTTCACATAGGTAATAGTAAAACAGACAAAGAAAGAAATAAAGGAAAAAGGAAACTGCACCACAAATTTGAGCATTTGTCAAGACTTCGTCGAAACCGTAGATTTGTTAACGGTGTTTTCAAACTTAGTTTTACGCCTGAAATTCTGAACAAGAAACTATTGGTTCAAGAAAAAAGACATAAGAAATATTTACAATCTGGCTCTAAACAACTGAGGCTGTGTCTTGGTCACCCTGGAAACCACTTTTATGTCCAACGACTAGGTTCATGTCTGAATGTCTCACTCAAAGACATTCCTCCCTTGATGGCCACAATCATGACTTCTCATTGGTCGCCGTTGTCCAAACCCAGACCTGTGGGCCAACCTACATCCCTCAGCCCCAATTTAAACTGAAAAAGAATCAAACAAGCTGAATCTCCTTGAACAAATCCAAGAAACTTTGAAAAAAAAAAAGAAAAATGATTTTACAATCTGAAAATTGAAAAACATGTTTTTAATTTATCTTCCAAAGACCACCAGATTGGCAATGAAGCAGAGGCTAGACAATTTATCATTCATTTCCAACAGACAACCAACATGGCAGAGACTTTCTTCGTTTGCGAACAAAGCGAGAAACAATTTTATTCGCTTAAGGTCGAATGCCCAATGCGCGCGAATTATTATGTCTTGTCATTCACCTTTCGTGCGCAATCAGATTGAAATGCAGTGAGTTGAAAAAAACCCAAAGAGCTTCATCTTGATCCGTGAAGCGCCATGTGTCACACACATTCCTTGCCACTTGACATTTTGCTGACTGGAAATAAAAAATTGAAGATGTTTCCTCTCTTTTCCTTTAGCTTTATAACACTTGGGATTGTCCCGTATAAAAGGATGTTGTCGTTTGTGAACTCGTGTGATAACTCGACTTTATTGTCGCGCCACACAGGTGCATGCAAAATTACACCTTTTGGTAATTAAATAGGTCGTCAATATATTACCATAACGACATATATTTGGTTAGTTTAAATTTAATCTTGCTCCTGTGTACGGGGAAAAACTCTTAATTATGTATACAGCATTACTGCGTGTAATAAGGAATTTACATATCAATGCAAAGACGGGAAACACAGATGATGTTTAGCTGTTAGGTGCAAATTTGAATATATAAACACAAAGTGCTTTACGCGTGTATTTCCTTCCTCACAGATGGAAACAGGTCTTAATATGGTAATAAATAAAAGCTGTATTAAAGATGTGTGTAAAACAATTTGCATATATGATGCGCACATAGCAAATTCAAAAGTGGCTTTTTAAAGAGTTTCTGTGAAATTGGATCCATTGGTTAAACTTGTATTTTATTTAGACACAAAAAAATTTTTTGTTTTAAATTCAAATATATTGGTGAATAAAATTGCAGTTTCTTGTTGCCTAAAAGCAAGGTGTAGAGATTCAGTTTTTCAGATGCAAATCTGCACTCTCTGGGTGAAATTAACATCTCATTGCATTTCTAGATTCAAAACAGCTTTTTCCAAATGCACAAATTAGGTTATCCAAAAAAGAAAAATCTGTGTTTACAAAAAATTGTGTACACAACTTCATTGGGTCAATCCTTAATTATCTTTGTCTAGGATTAATTCAAAATTTTACTAGCATAATAAAGTAAAATTAAAATTATACTAAGCAAATAAATGTTGTTAACATATGACCTGTCTTGGATAAAGTCCAAAATACAAAAGAACTCGCTTCGCTGACTACGCTTGCCGAAGACAGGTGTACTATATAACTTTAAGTTTGCACAGCAAGTGCAGAATTAGAGAATTAGAACCTCATCTTGTAGAGTTGAATACTTTTTCTGCATATAGGTCCCCAAAAAATTGGCTTCAGGAATGACTAAACCATGTCTGGGTTTTGAAGATACGGATTACCGCGAAGTTATGCAAAAAAATATTTTCTTGCTATGTTGATGTGTTAAATATCACAAACCAACCATCTTGATTTTTTTTCCTTCTATTTAATCCCATTTTCTCAGTAGAAAAATAAAAGGAAAAAAAAACTAATCTTTCTGTTTACTCAAGCTTAGCTGGGCATTACACTTGTCTTTACCAAATCAAAACAAGTCAGAAAATGAAATACTGCAAACTCCTTTATCTTTGTTTAAGAAACCATGGAAACTTCTACTGTTACCTAAATGAATTTCTCGAGTATCTCATTAGGAAAATAATACCAAGAAACTCAGGGGGGTCCTTCAACTTCAGCCTCTCTCAGCAGACTGGAATAAAATTCCAGAAAGTTGGAAATCAGGTATTTTAGTTTCATTTTGCAATTTCCAGCCAATTAATCAAAACCTTTTTTCTTTTATCTGGAACTTTAGGTTCTCTTGACATTCTTAAATGACTTTTGTAAGAAAAAAGGATTTTTCTAAAAACCAATTAATGAAGTTGAATTCAAAAATCATGGAATTTGCACACTCAGGCATCACATTGCAAGGAGCAGATTGCCATTATTCATATCCCTAAGCTTTTAGGTGAAGGTTAATTGAAAATTTCTTGGCTGAACTTCTGACTTGTGACATGAATGAATCAGATGTTGAAAATTACTAAGCCAACGACACATTGACCATTTTGTGGTACACCAAGACACACTGAAGATTTTTATAAACATAATTTCAAAAGTGTATGTGCCAAGAAATAATTTCAAAACTCAAACTTGAATGTTGATATCCTTAACTTTCAGGTCAGCACAGCTGTTGTAATTTTGTTTACCACACATCAAACTAGAAATAAAGAAAGTATGGTTATGTGCAAACATTTGCAAAATTTGCATGTTTCTGGTATAATTGCAAATATAATTAGTGTTCTTTCTGTGCAACCTTTAATCCAGCTCCAATTAGTTGATATGTGCTTTTCATTTATTTCACTTGTTTTCCTTGATGTACAAGAAAAACAAGTCAAGAATTAAAGTTTTAAAAAAATTACTGCAATCCATTTGATTAAAAGACTTGGCAATATCATACACACAAGCTGAAAATCAATTAGAATCATTAGTTAGAAAAGTGATTTTTCTTATTTCCAAGCAGCAAGCTTGATTCCTAAAATACAATTCATATTTATTCCAATTAAGAAATGTTGTGACTTTTGAAATACAAAAACTTTTATTGTTCAATTCACACAATAATGTTCTTGTGTGAACAATTGAAGTAGCGTCCCATTGACTTAATTAGTGAGACTAAAGCAATAATCTTTTCAAAAAATGAGACCATGCAGCAGCCATTTATTCTCATTAAATTTGATTTATTGCAGCAATAATATGCTACAATGTCAATTATTTGCTGGTAGCAAGTTGCACAAGTCCTCAACCATGCACAGACATCAGCCATCCACACAGACAATAAACTCATTAAACTAATTAAGGTAAACTCTGGTTTCAGCATTGGCAATCAACAGCTAAGTGACACCAAAAACCCCAGATGGCTCCCACTTTAGTTTTAACACCCTCTTGCAATAATAATAAAACATTGTTAAACTAGCTGAAACTATCTTGGAATCTAATTGAGAACTTGCAAAATATTAAGTTAAGCAGAGTTTGTGAGTATAAAAGATCAATGAAGTGTCAGTGGCAGGCAAAAGCATTCATGCATGATGTTCACACTATGAATTTCACTCATGAATCATAATGTGTGACACCTTTCTGCCATCACTTAACCTCACTTAGTTTGGCTTTTCAACTGCCAGTGTTGGATCATTAAGTGATGATAACCATACAATATTTCATTTTTAATTTTCTATTAGAAATTCCCTTTTAAGACTCCTAAAATAATTTAATTGGGCATGTAGAAGAAGAGTCCTGGCTTCTTTTCCCCCAATGTCTATCGGTCCTCCCAAGTCCTACAATTGATTTTTCTGCATCAAAACCTTCTGCATGAAAAAATTTTTTCAACAAAATCTTTTTAACTTTGAGATGTAAAACATGAAATAAACAAATGAACAAAAACATTCATAAAAATTCAAGTAGAAGAGAAAACAAAAGCAATAATAATGAAAACAATTTTATTTCACTGCATTTGGAAGAATACGAAGACTGCTTACATATTGACATTGAAAACAATAACAGAAAGGGATGGGAAATAGGAAATCAATTAAATTTTCCGATTTTATTTGAGTTCACTTAACACCTAAGTGTGCAACAGCCATAATATAAATAAACAACTACATTTAACCTTTCCATTCTTGAGAAAATGTGGTAAATTGAACACACAGGACCGCATTTGTCGATAATTTACCAAAAGACCCCTCCCTAGTCTTGTCTGTCTTTGCTCGGAAAAATAATTTTCGTCTCTTGCCTCTGGTTTTGGAGAACTTGGGTTTGAACAAAGGCGCCTCCCACCATTAGGCCGCTGAAATACAACTTTGCACAAAGGCGCCTCTTAACCGCGGCGCGACCCTGTTCTGCACACATGATTGCTGCAGACACCTCGTTGTATTAGTAATATTAAGCCTAGGCATAATATTACAAATCCATAACACTACCTGTAAGATCAATAAAAGCAATGGAAAAGTATAACTATAATTCACAATTGCCTGAACGGGATGTTACCGAGCGCATACTCTAAGTGCTCTACGCCAGAGGTTCTCAAACTTTTTTCACCGCGGCACCCTTGTCGGGCTAAAAAAATTTCATGGCACCCTTGTCGGGCTAAAAAAATTTCGCGGCACCCTTGTCGGGCTAAAAAAGAAAAAGCAGCAGTGCAAATTTAATGCTCGGTTGTCTTTAATGCGATGAATGAAACTGTTTGGATAAATTTTTCATTATTTCCTTTATGTTTATGGGAAGTTTGGTTAATTTTATTCTCAAATCACTTGACCCAGAAAGTTTGCTCCTGTATCTGTTTTTCTTGATTATTGCCGCGGCACCCAGTTTGAGAACCTAGGCTCTAAGCAATCGGTAGGTACGGCCTGACCCAATTTCCACCTAAAATCCACTTGTACAAGTGCGTGCTCCATCATTAATGGCCGAATACTGTGAAGACACATCGCGTGGAGACAAATTTGGTTTAAAGAAAAGACTTTTGAAAGTATTCCTAAACTTCTCGCTCATCCCGCAGTAAATTGCAAAATTGATCGGATGCGTTGCGATAATGCAGAAATTGGTACACAAAATGAGCATGTTGGCGATATAGTAATCGAGCACAGGCACACGAAAAGAACTAGCAATTATGTGGAGTAATGTTATCACTGCCAGCGGAGTCTCAACACAAAGGAAAAGTGTTACCACAGCTATCAGCATTAGAGTGGTACAATTGCTGTCCCGCGAATCTTTGCATTCCTTTTGTCTGCTTTGTTTCAGTTTCGCTTTCCTCTTCTTCGCATCATCCATAGTTCTGTACAGCAGCCAGTTTAACACCACCAAAGCCGTGCAAGGAATCACATGGACAAATATTACCCGGAACCAGAAATAGATATTGTAGTAAATGTTCTCGCTGATAACTAAAACCCAAGGAGCCGTTGTTTCGCGGCATACGGTGATCATCTCATCGTCCCACCAAATGTCCAAAGTAGTATAAATCCGGTCGAAGAACCTCGTTGACTGGTGGAGAGTTGCCAACCCATAGATCAGGTAAATGCCCTTGACCACTCCTGGAAAACTGCACCAGGTGAGCGATAACATTGGATGACATATCGCTATGTGCCGTTGAAGTGCTAAGGCTAAGGTCAGCCATATAGAGGCTGTGTGGAAGAGAGCTGGAATTACCTCATGCATGTAGATGAAGACATAACAGAGGGTTGCTGGAGACAATGGTTGGACATAGTGACCTAAGGTGTAGAGGTAAAACAGCCAAGGTGCTGGGAAGAGAACGGTAAACATATCGGCTAATGCCATCGCTTTGAGGATGGTGTTTGTGGGATTATGCATGTGTTTCTTGGATAGGACAATAACTACCAAGGTGTTTGTTACAACTGTAAGGAAGAAGAGTATAGGCATGAGGTAACCAAACATGGGAACAGCAAACTCTAGTGGAAACATTGCAGTGACGTTTAAGTGGCGGACGGCTGTTAGTCGTGGATATAGTCTTGTGGTGTTGGTAAAGTCAAAGTCAGTAAATGAATTGTTTGCCATTTCTAGGATGCTATTGAAAACTACTGGAGATGATGATTTCAATGCCAACATCTCTGCAGAAGAATCTGAGAATCTGGAATGAGAAGTAACATGTTTGGTTAATTACTTATCCATTTGATCTGTATGTTGGTGTATGTCTAAACAGTTAGTCTAAACCAGCACTTTTCAAACTATCTAATGTAGTAGACCGGTATTTTTTTGTCCCAATGTGTTCTGGACCGGTGACTTACCATTGCTCTACTAAGCTTATATAATCTTTGCATTTTAACGGTAAAGCGATGGACCGGCAGCCTCTTGCTGGCGGGCCACACTTTGAGAAGTGCTGGTTTAAACCTTATCTAGTTAGTTCAGGAATTGATAACTACTGCAAACTTATTGACAAATTTCATGAGGTTAGGTTAGGTTACATTGTGTGTGAACCACCTATTTAAAAAATTCTGGTTATATCAATAGGTGCATTTAATTCATGAAAGGAAAAGTGACTTTTCATTTCCTTCCTTTCAAAAAAGTGACTTTCGAATAAACGCACCCTCATACTTCCTTTCAAAAAAGTGACTTTCGAATAAATGCACCCCCACACGACAACACGTGAAGCATGCGCGCCATTTGAAAGTGACAAAGAAAAGCAGGAAAGTAGATCGGGATTTACTTTCTTGAAAGTCACTTTCTAAGGTTGACTTCCTTTAATAGTGATGTAAAAAGCGTCACTTCCGCCTTCTAAAAGGAAAAAAAGTGACTTTTTTCAAGAATTGAATGCACCTATTGTGAGGACCTAACCCACCTCCCATGGGTAAAAAGTGCCTTTGTTCAAAGTTATCTTTCGGCGCCCAAATATTTACTATTGTCTTGAAATGTGTTGAAACGGCTCCCCCATAATCAAGGGGATAAATTATTCGCCCCCCTATTAATTCGATTTCCCCCCCTAAAAAATCCGAATTTCCCCCCTAATTTCAACCCCCCTAAAATAACTTATTCGCCCCCCTAAAAGTCTGATCTCCCCCCCTAAAAAAACTTATTCGGGCCCCCAAAAACGTATGAAGAACGTTACCCCAAATTTGTATTTTTTTTTTTGTATTTTTAGACTTTTAGAGGGGCGAATAAGCTATTTTAGGTGGGTAGACATTAGGGGGGATATTCGGATTTTTTAGGGGGGAAAATCGAATTAATAGGGGGGTAATTAAATCATATCCCACAATCAAGCGCCTTTGTGCAGGGTGCAACCTGCACACACACACATGGGATAGCTCTGGACCCAACGTTGCAGCTAGGATTGCAACACAGAACAAGGGCACCTTCACAAATGTGCAACATATAGCTTGTTCCTATCTGTATCTAATGTGTTCTCTGGCCAAGTTCAATTAGCCATGGATGAAAACCAACTAGGATTTCTAGTTGGTCATCCAATGACCAGACACCATGCTGCTTAACTTCTGTGTCCTAATGGGAAAAGTGATCAGTATGATGAGTCATTCAATCCTGTTGTTAATCAATTGGTGTTTGCTATACCTCTCCCATATAAAGTTATATTCTTTGTTTGTGCAAATGTTTTGTACTAAAAGTGCATTCTCAGAACAAAACCTTTTCATCAAATTGCAGTAACCAAAAAGCACCAAACCAACCATTTATGGCTTGAAGTTTGAATGCACTTAATGGTTTTTGGTTTATGATCAGTTTAATGCCTGCAACTAGTGCCAAACACCAGCATTGAAACAAAATTAGCTTCAGCTCAAATACCATCACAGCTTTGACTTCTATGGCCATATAAGCCATATAAGCACACTAGTATAAGTCAACAACTAACAGTAAAAAAAAAATGTGTTTACTATAGAAGAACTAACTTATTGACTTTCTGGCCATCATCTTGCAGTTACCACAAGATTGAAATAGGGTACTAATTTTTACACACATTTATGTGCTAATAACCTTCAGTCATACTAAAAACTAAAAGCTCACTCTTTAACACTTTCTACGCTTGATTTACAGAAAGCTGAATAAAAGAAAGAACGCTGTCTGAGAGACTTTTCAATTTCATGACTGCTCTTTGGGTTATGTCAATAGATGGCCATAAAAACAGAAAGCCAACATAAAATTTATTTCCTAAAACACTAAAGGTCAAGAAGAGTGAAAACTTTTTCAACATTTTATGCACTCAAAATAAAATTTTATGTATAAAATATTGTGATTGGATTTCTGGTCCCACAGATTACCATATGTATGGGATTTACTAGTAAAGACATGAACCATTGACCTATTCAATCTTTGTGACAAGGCTTGGGTGGGTCATTGGGCCACAAGGCCACAAGGTGTAAAAGTAACCAATTCTATACTATTTTATGTTGGGAATCACTAATTTCTGCAATATAATATTTACAATTCATAAAATCTCATTTTAATTAAACTTGAACTTATCTGTGTGATTTATTAGAGTGGGTCTTGACATTTGAAGTTATCTAATAGTAAGAAATTCATTTGTGGTTAGAATTTACAAAAAAAAAAGGTTTTAAGATTACACCACACCACTTTTCCATATTTTTAGCTCTTAATGATACATTCATGGAAAAATTCAAAATTATTACATTGATTTTACTTTATATTTTAGCAGGAATCGCAACTGGCCTATAAAATATTGAAACAAGTTACACATATTAACATGAAAGTTATTAAATTCCAAACTGAGGCAAGTCTGTTAGCTCAATCCACAAAAAAATGTAAATTGCCTTTCAAATCGCACCCACAGACTAGCTGCATTCAAAAACCCATTTAAACTAAACAGCGCCTTACTGCACGTAACGTCATCAATCACACCACCTATCGACAACTTTTCAAATGTTTCTTAAACTTTGAAAAGTTGTCGATTTTTAAATGGCGTACAATCAAGCAACACAAAATTCTAGGAACAATTTAACATGTAAAAGCAATAGAAAAACTTATGATCAATTTTCAAAAATCATTTCCGGTAACTTTTAAATTCTAACATTATTTATAGAATGTCAAGTACTGTAGGTACTTTCTCTTAAGAGTATTTCAGTAAAGGCTAACAGGTTTATGGTTATGGTGATGGTGAAAGTACTAACAAAATTTATAGGTTTCAGATTGTGATTGGGTTTTTCGCATCACAAGTTATGTGGGTATTGTCTAACCAAAACACATTATTGGCTATTCTTTAAATTAACTACTGCAATGGCAAACCCTTGGACTTATCAATTCTTATCTACCCACAATTGGTTGGACAGGAAGCCTAAACATTGCAAATCATATGCAAAAAGAAGGATTTCTGGAATTTGTATGCGCATTTTTTTGTTGAATATTGAACCATCCCAGGAACAATTTCTTGACAATTTACTGTACAAGTATATATTTTTTAAAATATCATTTTCAAAATGTTCAGAGACTTTGTTTGGCTGACACTTTTCTACACTACAGTGGAAAGAAAGCGGTCAAGGATTTATGGGGTAAGCTACTCTGCAGCACATATATTCTGTATGGAAAGTAGTTACTGCAGCTTGTAGTGTTTTTAAATTTCCAGGTAAATTTCCTTCCTCTCAATATTGAAAACTGAACCAAAAGCAAAATTATTGTCACCTCTGCTTCAAACACTGACAAACCAAATTAAAAGTTAATGAAATGAGTGATTATTAATGTCATCTAATTTAGAATTCATAATGGCCACTTAACAAAGTCATGCTTAATGTCCAATACACAAATACTCATCTACAAGTTATTGAGTTTTAAATCAATTCCAGTTTTGTTTGGTTTTAGCTTCTGCCTAACTTTGGTATAGTAAATACCAAACCACTGTGCAAATCAAGGAATTACTGTACATAGATTGGCACCTGGGAATACCAGATAGGCCATGTCTTCTTTGTTCTTTGTGTGCATTGGATGCTCCGCTCCCCACTGTTTACCCCCAATCCATGAAGACACAAACCAAATCACCATGTTTTCCAGAAGGAAAAAAGACTTTCCAATTATGTGGATATGGGAACTCATTAGCAATGCCTCCCAAATGACCAGTAATTAGCTTGAGGTCCAACGCCAATGAATAGAATTTTACTTTTTCAATTAAATCCTTCTTCCATACTCCACTTGAGCCTCAAATGCAAGTAAAAACTAGAGAATGTAACTTGCAACCTCTTCAATGCTTAATCCTTTGACACCACACCCACATTACCATTTAGATGAAGCAATAGGAGTTGCAAGAAAAGAACAACAGATATAAAATTCCAGGAATGCATTGGGCCAATGCTCATAAAACTCCAGTTTCAAGTCATAAAACAAGATGGACCCTTGACTCTCTTGCTCAAGTTCAATTAATACCTGATGCTGTTACAATTGGTCATAAGAGACTGGAAAAACATTTCCCTGAAAGTGGAAGAAAATCATGAAAAATAAAAAAAAGATCCAACAATATAAAAAAATAAATGTTAAGAGACATCAAATTGGATTCCCATGAAGTGAGAAGCCCCAAGCAACAAGAATAAAAAGAAAAATTGAATGTCATCACTTCAAATGTGAGTGGAAGAAATTGTGACAGTTTGTTGCAAGAAATCATTAACCATCTGGTTTTAAACAGTCATTGGACATGATTCCCACTGCCTCACACACATGACAATAATTATCTTGAGGAAATATTTACCAGAACTTGTCAAGTGGAAGATTTAATAAATAAAAATTGTTCTTCCATTTTTTTTTTCTCTGGTCTCTAATAATTACCTGGGCAAAAGTATTTTTTTTCTTCTCTCCTTGCATTGCCATTTTTGCTATTTATTGTCCTAAAGCTTGTCCCCTGAGACATCATTAGCTCAGTTGGAAACTTGGATAAAAGTAAATCCCTAAAAGCAATTTAATGAAAAAACATTCTACATTTACAACTCAGTAATGTACAAGAAGTTCCTTACTGCAAATCCAAGGAAGTTATCACTCACACAGCTTTAGCCTTTTTAGTTGATTAACAAAGACACCAGATAGGATCATCAAGCAATTTCATAACCTGCCTAATTGTTTTGTTCTATTACAATTACACAAAGTGTTTATTACTTATTGTTTTCAACTTTCATCAATATTTTTGCAGCTCAGGAATCCAGTGTTTTAAAGTGGTTTCAGTTGTAAGTGTGACAAGTGGAAACCCTGGACAAAAGATACAAAAAGAAGAGGATGTTTTGGTATTCGGTGAGATAAAAGGAATGTGATTCTCTTTGCTCCAAGAGTTTCTTTCCAAGTAAAAAGTTGAAAGACTCAAAGGAGAGAGAAAAGTATTGGAAAAAGTAATGACCACTTTTGGACTTGGTGAGAAGTTGGGTGTTAAAAATGACAGTGAGTGTCTATCTCTTGATACTGTACAGCGTTAACTATAGTTAAGGAGATTATTATTGTTGTTGCTGTTGGTTGTTGGAGAATAAATAGGTTTTGATTCAAATGAGGCACCAACTGTGTTTAAATGTGCCCACTAGGTGTTTGCATACATTTGAGGACCCCTGAGCCATGGAATGAGTGTGATGCCTAATTATGGGCTGGTGCACAGCAGAGTGAATAAAGGTGAAGAGAGGATCATTACAAAGTGATAAAAATATTGGAAATTCTGTCATTTTTGATTGCCAGGACCACCCTCACATCACACCTACAGATTTAAATGTCTGTCATCTCAAGTGTTTCTTTTTTTTAAAAATCAATATTGTGAAACATTTCAATTTGATGACTTTTGACCTCTTGCATGTGTACTCAAATGAGTGTGAAAGTGTTGATCCATCAGCAGCTCACTGTTTACCAAAAGAAAAGCACTGAAGGCAGCTGAAAACCAAGCCACACACAAGGGATTTGGGTGTCAATCAACAGTCACATTACCCATATTGCTATCTGGAGAAGTAAATACATCTTGGGATTTCACAGTGGCTGCAACATAAGAACTCCCCTCAAATCATTGAGTGCAAAAAAACTATTGCAAATAAAATGATAAGGTCTTGTTGGATCATCAACCAAAAGTTAATTAATTTTAAATATTAACCACTTTATCCATTATTTAAGCACTTGTAGAAGAATAATAAATCACACCATGTTAATAAGCTTCAAAGAGCAGTTTATATTAAAAGATTTTTTTTACAAACACAAAATGATTAAAATAATCAATAAAGTAGATTGTGTATATAGCAACTTCCTCTCAGCTACACACAATCAATTATTACTTCAGAAATAAAGCACCAACCACATAATTGAACATGTAAAGAGCTAAGGAAGTCTTTGCCAAATAAGGCTTAATCTATACAAACACTGGATTTGAAGTCTTTTGTGGGACTAACAACTTAGTAATTATTATAAGCGTGTTAAATCCAGTGAGAAACTATGCTATAGTGAAAACTTCTGCAATAAAGCTGAGTTTTAGATGGAATGTTGAAATCATGTTGTCTATCCATTCTGGAGCAACAATTGGTACCATAACATATCTTTTTTTTATTCAGCCTGTACAAAAGCACTATGGTAATTTCATGCTTAACTTCTCTGCAAAAAGGGATCAACAACAAAAAGATGCATATCTACACAGAGGCTGGGCAAGCAAGAGTTTATTGATTTGGCTCTATCTGTTATAGGATTGTCTTATGCTCCTTTATTTTGAAAGGGCAGCAATTCCAAAGAAGTTTAGCCTTCACTATGACCATAAAGAAATTGTAAGGGCAGACATTTGACAAGATTGGACTTTTTTTATTCACCACAACAGTCTACAGCTATGGATAACTGGATGCTGTTTACTAGAGTGTGAAAAATAAGTGATTTGTCTCTGGAGATAGTAAGGACATTGGATGTATATGCATTTCAAAGATTTCATGTTATTTTAATTAAATAAATGATTATTTACAGTCTAATCTTAATGGATGAGTCATGTTAGGCTGCCTGGTTAAAATTTTAAAGTTGTTCAATTATCTTATCTTGTTTTTGTGATTTTAAGAATGTTTTAATTGTTTTTGTTGTTATTGTCATTGCAGAATTTGACTAATTAAAATGAGCATGATTTTGATAATTAATTATTGAGAAATTGGTGGGGAGTTATGGCAACCATTAGGTGAATTCAACAAAGCTTAAAAGATTAAAAATGAATGTTTTATGTTGTTTTTTAAAAGAACTGCCATCTTTATCTACTTGACAGAACTCACATAAAAACCTAAATGAAATACTTAGCATGCAACAAGGTTAGACCTAAAAATTAACTTAACCCCTTGATATTAAAATGTAAGTCACATGACCATTGACCCAGATGATTTGGTAAGCTTAATTCAATGTCAGTTCACTTTAGTTCACCCATTCCATGGCTTGTAACCAATTTAAGCCAGCAATTTCGGTAATACAGTGCAATTTATCACTATTTTCATTAACAGATTCATGAATTTTGGATGTTTTCTCATAACTCTGGCATGTGCAGCCAGTATTTGGACACCCCAACTGTAAAAACATGTTTATAAACTATTTAAAAGTACATAATATGTTATTACTTCCTTTCAAATCCAAATCAAATTATAAAACTTCTTAACAATAAATATGTCTAAATGTCCTCACTTAATGGCAAATTAACAAACAAACAATTTTGCATTCCATGGATCATTACTATAGATTGCATTTTCCTGCATTCCTTCCTTGGATGTAATTAATGTTGATGTTATTTCCCAGTAGTGATATTTTGCCACTTTTTTTTAATTCTATGCCTTTTTTCTATGAATTAATTTTAAAATTTGCTCAGTTTTAGGTTTCTATTGACTTTTCCCATATGGTTAAACAATATATTACAATATGTATTTATGTACTTGAGAATACATTTTCTACGAAATTTTTGTATGCAAATGATAATACAGAACAAGAATACAAAATCTTACATTGCTGAATATCAAATCAAATTTTCTGTTCAATACTTAATTGGTTAATTTGAACTTTTCTTTTACTCTCTTTTGTTTCTGTGTGTTGGTAAACATATTCTCTGTTTTCTTTCTATTGGGTGTCTTGAAATCGACATCTAAAAGGCTTCCTTTAAAGAAAAATCGAAATGTATTGGCCCAATACATTTCGATTTTTTTAAAGGAAGCCTTTTAGATGTCGAATTTTTTTTTATCCCCCAATACTATTGGGGGATAAAGAAAAATTCTTTAATGAAATTGCTCAACAAAATCATGTTAGCAAAATCCAATCTCAACTTTTAGTTTTGCTCGTACAATAAGTAATAAAGTTAATAAAAGAGAATAAAAAAATATTTATTCATTCATTTTTAATTTCCGAAAAAAAACATAACAATGAAATTTTAATTTTCCGATTATTTCTCTTGGTTTTTATTTAACTATTCATGCTGTTTGTGCGCCCCCTGCGTAGAATAAAATTTTCTTTGCAATAAAATTTCTTCTTGAATTTTTTGTTTTGTATTAAATTTTAAATGACAAACCATGAGAAATATTTGTTTCTTGTTTACAATGCATACACAAAGAACTATAAAGAAGTTATTCAAATCACAGAGCAAATTTATTGAATTTATTCATCTGTTTGCCCTCATATGCCAAACCTGCCATCTTTGTACACATCCAAGAGTTATAGCTATTCGAAATTGCCCTGAATACAGACTATTTGAAAAGCAAAACTGCCATTCTTTGAATTTGACAACTGCATTCCAAATTTGCACCATGGTAATAGTTCAAAAATTGAAATCAAGTTTTCTCTGCTCTTGTAGTTGCGACATACATGGACTCATGGGCGCTTCTTGGAATAACTAATTAAACAAATAACCAATGACTAGCGTAATGTTCAATTCTTTTATAATGTAGAAAGACTTATCTGCAATGTAAATAGTAAATGGTAATAAAAAAAATCTATGCTTTGTGCCCTATGCCCTCATCTCACCTTCCAAAGGCCCTGGCAGTTCACAATCGATTTCTGTGTAATACATACAGTACATATATGATGATACATTATGATTATTAGGAAACTAAGTCTTAGCTTGTTTAATTAAAAGTGCGAAAACGTGTTCAATCTCATCTCACTTGTGATATACAATCTCTCTTCTGTCTAATCCCCATTATCACAAAGACCCAGCGAGCCAATCGAGTTGCTTAAAGGTTCAAACAGACAGACACACACAAGTAAATTAGTTTATAGAATAGACACAGAGGTCGAAACAGCAAATTGGTCTGACACACCAAATTGATGGTGCACTTCCTCTTTGACTTTGGTCCCCAGATGTTGAGTTTAACATAGCCACATGAATAAACCAAAAGGTTAGAAAAAAAATATACAGTTGCAGAAAACTTTTTAGTATTTTTCAAAATTAGCTTAAACCTAGGATATTTCATTTTGTTTTTCCTGCCATGTCCAATTCAGAGAGGTGAAACTGAACTGTTTAGAATGTGGCTTCTTCAATAGATTCTGGTTAGGGAGTTTGAAAAACAAAGCCTTTTGATATAGGCAATGTTTTTCCCAGTTCACAAATCCCCAGACAAAAGAAAAAAGAAGAAAAAAAAACTTACCATAAACTCAAAACTATCCAAAAAAGAAATTTCATTAAATTTTAAACATTTGAAATTTGAAATTGGAGACAATTTTAATGTTTTTTTCTTTGAGGCAAAGCAATCAAAAGAGAAGTAATTCAATCTACCAATTATCTATCAGATGGCAATGGCATTTATTTCCCATAAGATGTCTACAGATGAGCAATCATCTCATTATCTACTATCCTAAAATTCCAATCATCCAAGTAGAATGGAAAATAACCTATATAATATTTAATAGCTTATTCTAAACAAACAAACTGCCATAAAGCAGACCTTAAGTATACTATCAAACTATTAGCATGACATCCTGTTGTTCTCTCCACTTGTTATTGGTAATTTGCTAATGGTGAAACTATTTCACATCAACAATGTAGATTAGCATGTCAATTCTTGTTCAAACAACCAAAAACAATTTTAAAAAACTGTTGTTTATACACCAAACTATTTCTTACAAAAAACTATTGTTCATCTATGGCATTTCATGCAAGTTTGAACTTAGCTTTTAATTTTCATATCAGATAAATTGGCAAGCCTAGAGCCAATGTTAATATCTGTGAAATCAATATCCTACACATACATAATCAGACCTTAGTGGCTCCAAAAGGATAGGAACAACCGATCACCTGTTCCCATCAGAACACAAAAGTTTAGCAGCATTGGGAATAGTCAGTACTTGGATTGGTGGTCTATTGGGAATCACAGTTCTTGTCTTTTGGTAAAGTTTGGCTGATCACCAATCAATTCATAAAGTCATTTAAACTCGTTTAAATTGTTTAAACCAGTCTGAATCTAAGATTTTACATGTTGAATTTGACATTTAGACTGTTTTATTGAGTTCTGTTAACAACTAAGCCCATATACTTAGCAATGTCTTGTAGTTGAAAATTGACTTGATATGCGCCATCACATTAAAGATAATTCGTTTTATTCAAGAGCTTTTAGCAACTGTGGGGGAAAAAAAACGTCAATTTAATTGAATCTCAGTGACAGGGGAAAGCGAAAGCCAAATCAAGCAGTGTGTTTTTTTTCTTCCTTTGTGCCTAAGATGTTTTACGTGGTCGTTCAATGATTGAAGAAAGTATTGGAGCCGCTTGGAACACAAATTCAATCAAGAAACCCGTAATTTTGTGATCGCGTGTTGTGGGAGAATTTGATCTGCCGAAGAAGGTTGTTGGTTGTTGGTTAATGCAGAAGATTCCAAGTCTCGCGTTCGCCGTGCGCATGCGCAGGCGGCTAGACCCTGCTTTGATATTTGAGTCGGTTCATTTAATTTAGTCGGCGGTATCGTGCACGATAATAGTCCAGTTTGTTATTCCTGATAAATCGCGACACCAAGAGTAAATATACCTTTCAACTCCAGCTGTAGATTTCCTTGAGCGAAATTTATAGTTGTTTGTGACAACTTGTATTGATTGTAATTGTATATTGATATTTTGATTGCTGATTCGACGGCTCAATTAAGATATTCCCATCGGTGTGTTGAGTTAAGTAATGTTTTATTTGAATTTTGCACAATGTTTTAAAATAATAGGTGCGTTCAATCTGCTTGTAGAAAGTCACCTAACTGCCTTAACAGCCTTTCAGAGGGCGGAAGTGACGATAATTACGTCACATTTTGACAAAGTAAAGCTACGTACCGGAAAGTGACTTTCAGGAAAGTAACTGGAAAGTTCCTTTTCCACATTTTAAAACAACATAGAAACTCTTGAAGTGTGAACAATGTTTAAAAAACAATTACAAAAACAATTACTTTAACTGCTGCCCATCAAAACAGTGAAACTTCACTGCAGTGCTTCAGCCCAATGGTTCAGATGGTCCAAATATGGTCCAAATTGTGATTTATATATCTTTCTTGCTTTTATTGATTTATTGGTATTGCTATTTGTTTTCTTAGGTTTAGCAACATTAAGCCTAATAAATTAGGCCTAATACTGATATTTAGCATCAAGATACCAGGAGCAAATTATAGACTAAGGGAATCACAGTGAAACCAGTTATTACTAGATGAAAAATGTTCTTTCCATAGTGAACTTCTTTTTTTTTGGAAACTCCAAGATATTGACAGCAAAATAGATGAGCTAGAACCAAGAATTCTTCATGTCACATCTTTTATCATCATCTTTTTAGTTTATCCAGTGTCCATAACTTTTCTCTTTACTCCTAACCAATCTCACCTATTCTCAACCATCTTGAAAATCCACCTATAAAAGTGTTGAATGTGGCACTGACATGCCTTTTTTGGAATGCCACTGCATCAAAATAGCTCAAATCTCACATAATCTCAAGATCAGAATGTATTTTCATATTATGAGGGTCTCATGGCATGAATAAATGAGTTGACACCAAACTCACACTTCATAAATAATTCAGTGCTGGTTTCCATTTAACATCTCAAATTGCATATCAACAAACAAGTTTGTGTAATAAAGTGTCAATAAAGTTCACATGGAGATCCTGTCTCTTCTGTGATACCATTGTCAGATCCTAGACACCATATACACCGGCTTTGGTTATTAAACAATCTGTGCCTGGAATCTTGATTCCAAATCCAAAAGTGCACATTCCTTTCTGCAGGCTTCTTGAATGCAAAAAAATACAAGTTTTTTCCCAGTAAAAATCCCTGATTTTAATTTGGTAAAAATACTAGATGGCACTTTACAATCTTCAGCATCAGGAGGACACTGAATGTCTGTATAATAAATACATTGTAATATAATCGCAATATATTTTTGGGTGGGTTGGTTGACATATTGGCTGTTCATAATATTTGCAAATTGACTTATTCATTTTGCAAATCCTCAAAGAGTTTTTGCTATGTTGATAAATGTGCTGGTGGGGTGTAATAAATGTATTCACAGACTACGTGTCACTGAGTTTCCTTCCCCATTCTCCTTAAAATTTTGATCCATTGAATAAAATTTATACAGTTGGGCTATAAAAAAAAATTAATACTAAATAAAAAAATATAGATTCTGTATATATATTGCCCCCCCCCCCACCCCCCATTGGTAAAAAGTATAATGGTTGAGTAGAAAGTAGTGGTGAATTTGCCGCATGAGCAAATGTGGAAAAAACGCCATGTTGACAACAGGAGTGAAAAATACAACAACGGCTTTTATCCTGATGGACGCCAAGGTGATAAAAAACATTCGCTCATATTTTCAAGAAAAAAAAAATTGGTTAAAGTTCTTTTCACCAAAGGAACTGGCTAAAAAAATCAATAAGAGACCATCAATTCAAGTGTAAGTCCCTTTAAAAGAAAGTGTGGAAAAAAAGATCTCTTCTAATTGTCGGCGTGAAGATAATCCAACACCTAATTGTGACACGAAGGTAATTAAGAGAACTTGATGTTGAGGGAAATGAGATAAAAAAAAAAATGTGTTTGAAAATAGGATACTTAATTGACTGCCTTTCCTCATAATTCAATAGACAGTAACCACTGTCAGCCTTCTTGCCGCTCTTGTAGGTCTTCAAAAATGAGTCATTTTCATAATGCATTTGCAATTCTCTGACAATAGTCATTTAAAATACATTTCAGAACACATGTATTTTGACAATGCATTCATATTTGACAAATAATAATATTGTGCAATGTACATTTTCAAAAATTTATTATCACTTGCAAACCAATAGCATGCAGAAGTGCATTACAAAATGCTTCATTGGGAAACTTAATGCATTTCAAAATACTTTGGAATACATTGTAATTTTATCTGATTTTTGAATCATTTTTGCACATTTTTTTAAACCAAAAAAATTTTTTTTTTTAAATTTAAAATTTTAAAATTGTCTTATCTTAAATGGCCACAAATTTTGTATTATTAGTGTATCAACTCAGACAGCAGCCACTGTGGTTTGGCTGAGCCTTACCCAGGATGATTGAGCGGTGCAGTTGATAGGATTGAAAAGAAGTAAAGAACAGAGATAACACGAGAATAAAAGCTTGTTTGCTTCTTATTCCATTGTTGTCTGAAGATTT
Organism: Strigamia transsilvanica; assembly: GCA_034701245.1. Lineage (NCBI taxonomy): Eukaryota > Metazoa > Arthropoda > Chilopoda > Geophilomorpha > Linotaeniidae > Strigamia > Strigamia transsilvanica. The sequence continues at coordinate 3,559 of JAQIXU010000455.1, read as the reverse complement.
TAAATCGTTTGTCCATGCTAAGTATAAAAAAGAAGAAGAAGAAAAAACATTGCAAACTTTCAACATTTTTCAATTCCCTCCCAGTAGAAAGGGAAAAGAATAATATTTAATTTCCACCTTTCCACAGTGAGGAAAGGCAATTATGAATGGATACACCTAAAAGGTGTAAATTTCCTTGTGGCAAAGCAAAATAAAAGTAACCAACTGTTCCCTTCTGTAAACATATCTTTGGCAGTTTTCTTGTGCAGGTAATTACATTTTCTACATCATATCTTGTAACCCAAAGGTGCTAAAAGGAAGTAAAGTAACAAAAGGAGCTTTTCTTTCCCAACCTATTGTTTTAAAATCTTTCTATCTTTATGGGTAGTGCATCAGGTGCATTCAATTCTTGACGAACATCTTTTTCCTTACTTTACTTCCTTTTAGAAGGCGGAAGTGACGCTTTATTCGTCATAATGAAAGAAAGTCAGCCTTGAAGAGTGAATCTCAAGGAAGTTAATCTCGATCTTTAGTTATTTTGAAATGATGCACATGCGCAAAAAGCACATTCACATTGTCATAGTTTGAAAATGGCCAACCATGACTTTTCGATATTGATATCGAAAAACTTGGCATAAAAACCAAGATAAATCGATATACTGTAGGATTTGTTTTTCCGTACGGAAAAAAAACTGAAAAATTAATTTTTGAGTTTTTTTGTTGTAATTTTGGGCCCCAAAGGCATATTTAGTAAAAACAAAAATTCATACCCCCAAAGGGCCCCCTTTTATCTCAAGTGCCCTGGGCCCCCCAAGCCCTTGATCCGACCCTGCCTGTAGGCATTACTAATTACAATCAAGCTTTCTTAATTCGCCTGGGGGGCCCCTAGATTTTGACTGCCTATAGGGGCCTCCACAGGGTTTAACCAGGCACTGAAGATCGGGCCGCTAGAACTGTCAAAACGACCGAAGTGCAAGCTCTCCGCCGTTGAAAAATTCATTCAAAAGTCACTTTTTTAAAAGAAAGGAAAGGAAAAATCACTTCTCTTTTCATGAACTTAGGTTTGTGTGCGCAGAAAAGAATGTGCAGTTTGAATTGTTTGACATTTGACAGTTTGTGCTAGAACACTCATTGATTTTTCAATAGTAAATGGATGTGGCAAATAACATCTTCCAGTCTAGTTAAAATCGCCCAAATGTCTCTCGTTAAAATTTATTGTTTTGTTGTTTGTTTAATCTGCACCCATATCTGGTACAACTAGTTTTCTATTATTTCCAAAACATAGCATTCGGCAATAGAATGTTTCGCTATTGTTATCACAGATAGCAAAGTGCAACCATCTGCCCTCTATACAAGCATCCCGGCAGCCACTGACCAGCATTCATTCACCAGTAATCCTATTAATTGACAGAAGCCATTTTTCTTTGAGAATAAAAAAATTCGTGATGTGATTAATGGATCACTGGATGTGTTGTGTAATTCGGAGTATTTTGTCACGGTTGGGTTTGGTTTTATTTCTTTTTCATGTTGGATTTACTTGTATGATGGAGATCATGATCATATAAAAAGCAGACATGTGCAATTTAGTGATATATAGGGAGTTTCGTATTTAAACAAGATTTATGCAGATTTAAGTCGAATTTATGCTAATTAAAAGTACGTTCATGGAGATTTGTGTCAAAGTTATGTGATTGAAAGTAAATTCATAAAAATTTATATCAAATTCATGCAGATTTAAATCAAATTTGTCACATTTACATCAAATTTGTCATATTTACATCAAATTTGTCAGGTTTACATCAAATTTGATCAGATTTTCATCAAATCTGTGCAGATTTTTATCAAATTACAGCAGATGTTAATCAAACCCATCAAGAAGTGACCAATTGAAATCAAATCTCCAGAACAAAGCCAAAAAAAAAATCTAACAAAAACCCACTATGAGTTTAATCATTTTAAATTAATTTCCGCAAACCATTCTTCCCACCCTCTTGCCCCAAACCACACGCACTTTCTATCTCTCAATATCGACCCAACCCTAAAAAAACTCAAGTCACCAAAAATCTAATAACATAGTCCAACTTAAATAAAATATTTGTTTACCAAAATCATTATGACATTCACCAAAACACTGACTCGCACTGCTACACCCTCATATTCACCTTCATCCTCTATATAAAAGTTTTAACTAAAACCATCAACTCACAAGAGTGAGTTGGAGGTTTTAGTCTCCGCTAAGAGCCCAAAATGTCAAAAAGCTTTTTAACAAACTATTGGTGAACAAGTAACTCATTTATCATTAATTTTAATACGCAAGACTTGCATGACAGGGAACTTTGAAACATTTCACTGTAGGTGGCACCCTGTAGGCTGAAGGTTCAATGTTCATTATTGTGCCCCACCGATAGTCTGAGCCCGATGTCGTAATGCCAAACATTCGTAAGACCAAAATTGTCTTTATAGTGTTTGTGAAAAAGTTTTAATTTGAGAAATTTTCACAATAAATTCTGATTTTTTTTAAATTTGTAAATAAAAATCTGTTTTTGAAGGAGAAAATAAAACATACGGATTTCATTAACGTCTTTGAGATATCTTTTAAATGCATCTTAAAAATGTTTTCCACCAATGTCTTCAAGACATCTTTCATTTATATCTTAAAAACGTCTTCCAAAGACGTCTTATAGATGTTGTCAAGTTGTGACATTTTAACGTCTAGAAAACCTCTTGAAAATGCATCTTTAAGACGTTTATTTGCAGCTCTTATTTTGGTCTTTGTGATACTTGGGCAGGCGTTGTCAGACGCGCTTCCCTCATACAGTATGGTTCAAAAATATATCTTACAACATACTTTTACATTTGACTAATTAAGACATTCCAAAATATATTGCTTTTCGTGGCATTTAATTATATTATTTGTGCATTAAATAATCCATTTACAATTGTAAAATAACAATATTGTGTAATAATTGAAGAATTCATTTTACACAAAGTACTTTTACAATACATTTATAATTGCTAAACAATTGTAATGGATTCTCTGCTGAGCTTTCAAGTTAGAGCATCCAAAGGTTTAATAGACAAAAATAAGATAAATACAAGACCCCTTCAATACATTAGAATAATGAAAATAGTTCACCCTACAGTGATTGATATGATAATTTCTTAGATCGTTAGTTTGATTGCTGTTCCTCGCACTGGAGGATACTCCCATCGCACGTCACTACACTGCAGCACATTATTCCAGTAGAAACGATGTTGACACCCGGCTCAGCACCAAAGTGTAACTGCTACTCTTGATCTGACTCTTGATCTGACTCTCGATCTGACTAGTACCAGACTTAGTGCACATGCAGTTCTGTCCTGTTGCAATTTTCTGTCACCTTGTCATTTGACCGGTGCTTTTCACAACTTTATACTAACATATTATTTCAATATCACTTTCACTACTCAATTCTCGCCGAATTTTAAGCTGGATAAGATTAACGGGACAAAAATCGATCTAGCCCAGGTAGCATTATATATTGGGCCAATATTGGACCAATATTGGGTATCTTGGGCATCTATTGGCCAATATAACCAA
>JAQIXU010000454.1:0-33581 GCA_034701245.1 Strigamia transsilvanica | reverse complement strand
AGCTGTACTTAACATTCTTAAGATTTCCCCACTCCAGGTATATAGTGACCAGGCGTTTAAACGGTTGTAGGAGAGATGAGGTATATTTTAATTTCACTATCTTATTCATTGCATTATTTATACCACCTAGAGCGATTCATTAAACAACGCAAGCGCAATGACCGCATACGTTTTCAGGTGGGATAAAAAGATCCGCTATTATTATGAGATGATTTGAAAAATCTGGTCCAATATGCTACCATGTTTTGTTGAAAAATTAGCAACGCTTCCAATCAGTACTCCCTTCTAGATTATTTTGTTTTATCATTAATTTATTTTTAATTTTGAGAACACTTATGGGAAATGCACAATTGGTAAAAATCCTAATGGGAAATGCAAAACGCATCTATTGTTGTAATCTTTTTTCTTTTTGCAATAGTCAGCCTTTATCATGAATTCTTCAGAATATTTTGTCAACTATGCATTTTAGGAGAGTTTACAGCACCTTTTGACTATACATTTACTAAGTTATTAGCATAGCATCCGATGAATTTTTCTATTTTTTTAAATTTGACATTGCAGGCGCATTTATCCTGTAGCCAATGATCTTTTTCGTTTGAAATAAACTTGAAATTGAGCTAATTTAAAGCTGCAAGCCGAATTTGATTTTTTCATTTGCAAGATTTAGAACTTATTGATCGAAATGTCTCATTAATATTGACCGCAAAAGTAGGCTCCCTGTTAGGTTTATGTTGTCCAGTGATCAATTTTGGTCTCTCGTGTATTAACGACGTGGACAGTAACGGGATGTGTGAGTGACAGAAACATTGGATGAGTGAAGTGCAAAGCTTTGTCACTCTTTCCATTTGATGTGTGCTCTCTTTTTAGAAGTCAACCAACCGCAATGCACCAACCAATTTTAAGGAAAGGGATTCAAACTTCAAAGAAAATTCTTCACTCTTCATTTATTAGCGCCTGACTTGCTATCCTATAGTCAGGTGCATACCTTTCGAGACGGCATTTATCATGTTGTTTATCGAGCAGTGCTGGATTCGCACTAGACGAAAATGCGACTGAAAAACGTACAAATATTTTTTTTTTTAAATAAATAAATAAATAAATTACCGTGTTATTTTAGTTAAACCTGTTAATAGTTAGGGTTGCAGCTAAAAATTATTCCGCCCAGTGGGAATTAGTAAGAAAATGTTGATACGAGACACAGCGGAAGAGCAGTAACGTTTAGGCAAAGTGGAAAATGAAACCGGAAGCGCTCATCAGATTGAATTCATTCCGTAAATTAATTAGTCTCACAAATGCTGGGAAAGGGTAACGAAATATGATGCTTTAATTAAATTTCGAATAATGAGAAAAGTGATCAGACGAAGTAATTTAATTATCTCTACTGTAATGTTATATTTGTCAAAAATGCGCACCGTTATTTCATTTTTTAATTTGGATTTCATTTGGGTTTTTGGTTTAAAATATTCTGTGGTTCAGTTTTTGATTAATTAAACATCTTAGGTGTTTTATTTAAGTGATGTGATGAACCTTAATTAAAAATGAAAATTGCCATTTCAAGTGTGAATTACAAAACATTAATCCTGGTCAAACTAAAATTAATTAATAATTTAAGCGTCGAGGTTTTAAATTGGATTTATTTTTGCGTTTCTTTGATGCTCATTAGTGTAAATGAAAACAAAGTCAATTTTTTTTGGGGGTTTTATTTTGCCTTTTTTGAAATTTATTTTTTTTTACTTTCTTTAGTTCTTTATTTATTTTTATTTGTGTTTGGTTTTAAAAGCAAATACTTCTTCATGAAATTTCTTTTTGTGGAAAATGACAGTTGTCATATTAGAACAGAGGGACGTTAAGAGGATACACTTGCCGCGCATAGCGAGGTTTTTACTTTTCTTTTCACTTTCAATCTTGCATTACTTGAATACGATTTGGAGACAAAAGTAGACGGTAAGAAATGTTTGTGCATTCACATCGATCCTGCTTCCAACCGTAAGTGCATGTTCTCTTTTGTAATATATCCACAGAGCATGAAAAATGGAACACCTTAGGTATCAACAATGGCCTCTCACACTTTCTTTACTGCCTCCAAGTGAGAGGTCAAATAGTTTGTTTTGCAACTTGTAGATACCCAGGTGCATTGGAATTTGAAATGGAGGTCACATTTATTCGTGATCTGCAAATAAAACTTGCAAAGAAAAGGCAAGAAATCAAACGAATGAGATTAGTTGGTCTTACCATTTTAGTCTGCGCCATTTGTCTTTATTTAGCAAGTACTCGCGTCGAATTCTTTATCCTCTGTGAGAGCGTATCAAGCTGCTAAAAAGTTTAAACGAGGCTACAAATTTGACATTATTGCTGTTGGATAAATTTAGGACGCTTTAAGTGTTGGTAATGAAAAAATATTGTTAAGTTTATAAAAGAGAATTTTTACAGCTGGGAGATATGTCACTGTAAAAAGCCAAGTTCATATGCAATGTCATGTCTGTCTAATGATGCATAGAGGAACTGGAACTTTTTCCTGCTTGGATACGGCGAGATGAATGTGCTCGCACGTCATACTAAGGAATCCACTTTCTGCAGTTTTCACTTGACAAGTGGCAAGTCAAAATTAGTTTCATCAGGGACACATGAAAAGCTTCTCGGTTTTTATACTTCTAATAAAAATAATAATAATAAAAAAAATATCACGTTTTAAAAAAGTAAATAAGAATTCTTCATTGCACCTTCAGATTTCAATTAACTCTTATTAGTAATAATTAACCGTTAATTAAACTAATTGATTAAATTACCCTTACTTATGTGATCGAATTTGTCGGGGCAGAAAATTTGAAGTTTTCTAGAAAAAAGCTGAAAGAAGCGTCTGTAAGGACTATTAAGAGACTTTTTTTTCTTTTTAAAAAAAAAGAGAAAGAAAGAAAAAACTTATCAAATACTCAACAAAAGGGGGGCAGCATTTAAAAAAAAAGGGTCTAAGCAGAAAGATGAGCAAGAAAGTGACTAAATTGCCACAGCCACAGATAAATGCTTTTCTATGGGATGAAAGAGACGTGTAATAACTGGCGCTGCTATAATAATGTCGAAACAATGAAGCGTTGTTGGAAAGAACAACTGCACTCTGAAATGAACAATCACATAAAACAAGGAAGCAAAAAAATTGGTTACAGCACGGCGAAACCCTACCCGTACTTTATTGTATTTGCAGTTTGCCACTCTTATTTACAAAATGTAATCGTCTCCACTTCAGTAGAGAGCGGTTGGATGTGAATTATGATGTGATGAATGTATCTGCAACGAGTAAAGTTAAACTTACTAACATTATTTTGATAACTGTGCAGTATTTTTTCTTATCATAGCCGACATCGTCAAACATGAATTGTAGTCATGAGCTGGAATTTATCTAAAATGTATCTATTTGGACAAATTAAAAAGAAAAACATGTGTTTTGACTTGAAAAGATAAGTATTGGCATGTTGCAGTGTGTAGTTTGTATGGGCTGTCCATATGTTGAAAGTAATGTGATCAAAAATCGCCAGCACAACAAGCCTGACACTTGGTAAACTAAGGGAATGCGGGTGTTGAAGAAGGTGCTGATTTTGCGGAAGTATGCTTGACTTGATCTGCTGACCATTGTCCGGTTTATACGTGCTAAACCAAATGAAAATCAACGGCTGTGCTGTCTCTCAATCAGATTCTCATACCATATGTGGCATGCTGTTGTTTGTGAAGGAGGTTAACCCTGCCCTTACCTGAGATTTGAAAACAATTTTTTTTTTCTTTTGAGAAGACAAATTTTGATGTGCAGATTAATATTGTCTTCGTCTATTGAACTTTATTTGTAGTACCTTGAGTTGCACATTTTTTTCTCTTTTTATTTCTTCCCATTACTCAACCTCAGTCGAATTTTACCTCTCCTGTTTTTCAATTTATTTTTTTTAAGGAGGGATCACAAAGTGCTTGTCTTCAACAGTGTAAACAAAATCGTACAGATAACCTGTAAATGTTACTTTTATTTATTAATGGATGTGATTCAGCTAAAAATATCACGTTTTTTTTGTAATTTTTAAATTTTGAGAAATTTTTTTGTAAAAAAAAAACTCAGTAGCCGAAATTTAAGATTTCAAAATGCACCAACCACAGCATTACGACAGAAAAACAAAAGCATAATTTAAAAAAATAAAAATAAAAACTAAACGGAAGAAAAGCCACTCGCACTTCCCTGCAAAGCTTGCAGGTCTTGGGCTTAGAATATTGTACAAGTTGGATTTATGGTTCCGAAAAAAATTCGCAGAGAATGACATTAAACTTTCCTCTTGAGATCTCATCCCATCATTTTATGTCACAACAATCAAAGGGTCTTCCAATTAGACCCATATTCTATGAAAAATCTAATTAGTTTTAACTTTACTGCCTTACTTATCTTCATTACCAATAAAATAAATTACACTTGCGTCTAAATCTAAACAAAAACACGTCGAACTTTTAAAGAAAAAAGAAACACGCAACAAAAAGTGTTATAGACACATGTGACGAATGATTTCAACAAAAATTGTGGCTTACCAGCTCGTACGCTTAGTTTGTGCAATCTCTTGGGCGCATGATTCATTTTGAGACATGGGGCTGTAGGAATGAGAAATGCATGGAAACGCTAGGTGAAAAAAGCTGGTGGGGTGTGGGAGAAGGGGTCTCTGGTGCTTACTTGTAGAAACCGGTGCCAGGAGAGTCTTGTGCGAGGATATTTTATCATCTGACAATCCTTTGGGTCCCTTTCTCGTCAACCTATACCTTATCTCGTTCAGTTGTGGTTGAGGTTTGAAGATTCATATTTAAGTTTTGTGTGGTTTGCCGTCAACTGCATCATTTTATATCAGATATAAAAATGATTCTTTCCGTTTCCTCCTGTTCTTTTCTTTTTTTTAGGTATATATATTTATTTTTTTAGAATATCCTATGTTTGAATACAAGAAAAATAAAATAGTTTAAGCGGATAGGCGATAAAAGAAGGGGCTGAAATTCACTCAATTTCACGGCTAGATCATGGTGGACGGTCAACACGAACTTCAAAGATACAACTCAAGCATGATTCAATGCCTTTGTGTGGTTCAAACTAACGACCGCAGTATTTTTTAAAGTAAAATAATTGTGTTTGCTCAGATTAAATGATCAAAACACATTTTCGGAAAACAAGATAAGATTCTTTTTTGATTTTTTTTGATTTTTTTATCGGGGAGTGATTTATTTTGTTTGTGTCATTAATTTGGTTTAAGTATGTTTTTAATAGGTTTGAGTTTAATAGGCTTTTAACATAAATTTGTAAGTATCGATTTTATGAGTTGTGTGATCGTTTAGTGAGCTGCTATTCGTAATTAGCACTTGTTAAGTCTGAGTTGACTTCGTTTTTTTCGCAGATTTTTGGTTGTAATGTAAAGCAGTCTGATGTATCATGCAGCTTTTCTTGGCAGAGCTTTGCATAATTTTTTTATTACGTGTTTTGAGGCTCAAGGAAGTGAAAAATTGCTTGGAACGATTCTTCTCTATGTTCTAACAATCTAATACCAACTTTTTTTTTATTTTTTTTATTTTTTATTCTGCTAACTTTGAAATTGATCACATACAATCTGCATAAAAAGAAATTTAATGCTTTAAATCTAAGTTTTGTTTTTGATGTTTGGAAATTGGAAATTGGAAATTGTTTACATTAAATTTTCTTATTTGTTTTCGTTTATATGCTAATCGGTCTTTAAACGCGAAGAAAGTTTGCAACTGAACTTGTTCATTTATTGATTTTTCACTCGGATGCAGAGAAAGACAAAAGGAACAAAAAAAAACTGATTTTGGATTTCCATTAAAACCAATGGAAGATGAAACAATTGTAGACTAATACAACAGATGTTACCAAGTCCTTCATATTTCATACATTTCTCTAACCCGTCTAAAAAAGATAATTCCAAAATAAAAATCAAATTAAAAATAAAAACCAAAAAATACACTCGCAGTTCGTTAAGATAAAGGAAATTCGAGGCCTTAAACAATGCGACGTTTGTTTACATTATTTGTAAAAAAAATTGCCTAGATTTTTAAAAAAAAATAAGCCCATTATAAAACCAATGAAACGACACATTAATTACTACCCCTAAACGAGAATTAATGAAGTCGCTCAGCGTCTTAATACAGATGTTCTTCGTTTCCAGAAAATTAATTTCCAGGCTTTAAAATTTTACTACGTCTCTTTATTTTTTTATTTGCCTAGCTTTTTGGTAGAGGGACCTTATTTTCGTATATAAAATCGCCTGTGGGAAGAACATCACGAGTTACTCTGATTGTGCGAGTATAGGAGCGCTGTCACAACAAGGGTTTTAATTTTTCAAAGTGCAGCTAACTCATTCGGTAATGTTTTTACTGCTTTCTTAAGAGAAAGACGGCATAATTTTCAAAGTATATAAACTGTTAACGTAATTTACTTTTCATTTTTCATTCTTTCACACTGTCAATTGTATTTTAGCTCATTTACGCCCTCTTTGCACTGTGAATTTGGCACGCAAAATTAATTACCTGTCAACTCGAACTCCCACATGGACTCTTTGTCACTGTGCCTCTTTTGACCCGAAACTGTGTCGTGGCGGAAGGAAAGCCGTTTATTTCGCCAACAATGATCAGTTAAGTTAATATCCTCGTAATGCATTGTTGTCAAAACTGAATATTATGGCCAAGATGAAAGCAAAACTGTTGCTGCTATGGATTTTTGACTCAACGGCAGGAAAAAGGCGATTCGCGCTTCTTCAAAGAATGAAAAATGGAATAAAATGAGCTTTCGAAGAACAAAGTAAAAAAAAAAATATACATGAAAAGATCATTTAATATTAATATACTAAGAGAAACGTTTGCGACAGTGGAAAAAAAGATATTGCACATAAAGTAATAGTGCAAACGCTCTCTGAGGGACGAAGCGGGTCAACAACAAAAAGCAGTGGCACGAGACTGCAATGGGAAGAAGCAAAATTTTAAGAGCTTTGGAAATGGGTGCAATCCGAAGTTCGTACGACGAAAGGTTTGCCAAATATATGGGCCACAGAGCGCATAAATTGGGTGAGGTTTCTCCACAAATTGTATACTTGTATTGTACATCAACAGAGGCGTGTTTAGGTCAGTTGAGGCCTCTTGACGCTGGTGGGATTCTGGACCCCTATCGTTAGAAAATGAGGCCAAAACAATAAAATCTATTTTCGCCTCAGCCAGCTTCTAGAAATTTGGCCCAAAATGTATATCTTTGAGTTTATTATGTGTCTAGTTACGTGGTTGTGCAAATCTGTGGTTTGATAGTTGTCGAGACGTTTGCGCATTTCGTCCCTGCAGACTTAGTGGGTCCCGAGACATTTGTGGCACAAAGTGCTGGAGCTAGTCGGTTTTTTGAAATCGGGTGTAGATAGAGTGATTAATTAATAATTCAAAATAGCCACAAATCAATATGTAGAGGTCGGACTGACTCGGTATTTGTGCGCAACTTGATAACACAATGAAAATGAAAAACAGTTGATTTAGTTCTCTGGAAGCAATGTGATTAGTTGGTAGGAATCACGTAGTAAACCCAGAGAGGGATCATGTGACAGGAGAGAAATCACAGGAAAGTAATGCAATATTCCCTAGATACAAGTGTAGTAGCTGGTCAGTTTATGTGGAAATAGGAATATTTTGGCGATGCTAGCAGAAAGCACTCAGCAACTAATGTATTGTATTGTATTGGTGTCTGGAATTCGTGATTTGAACAGTTTGAAATGTGTATTTCTCTTCGAGAAATCATCGGATCAAAGCAACCAAGATTGTGTGATTTTTTTTCTGCAAGAAAAGATCCCAAAGTGTAGCTTTTCTTCGAATGGAAAGCAAAGCCGTCAGTTCCGTATGCTGCTTTGTACACATTCCAGTGACAAAGCTCTTGTGATAGGCAAAATTTCTAAAAGATGGCAAAGGTTTTGGGTCTTGTTTCAGACCTCGGGTTCGGAAAGCAATAAAGCAATCAAGATTTTACTCACAGATTGACTTCATCCGTTTAAACCAGATGATTTTATACATTGCATTTTTACATTTTTATGGACTTTACGATAATTGCAATGTTAATTTGAGATAATTATACGGAAATATTTATTTTAATCTTATGAAATTGCTAGTTCTCTGTGGACTTAATCGGATCCTCTAAATTATTCCTTCTGTATATAAGACTTTGATCAATGATGATTAAAGTCATGTAACTAAGATGTCGGTTACATGGCAGGTGAATTATGGTCACGGGGTTTCAATCTCAAGGAATTATTGGCTGTTAAAGGGAATGAATCTGTTATTGAGTTTTATTAAAACTTTTTATTACCCTTTTAATTGAATTATTGAATACGTTAAACTGGATGGCAATTGTTATAATAATAACGATAATATTAATAATATTCATTCGCATCAACGCTGAAAGATGTTTACCTGCTTTGACAACTGTCATGAATGGTTTTAGTCACTTTAAACACACGGCGCGTGTCTCATTAGTTAACCTACGATTTTGGTTTTGAAACATCCAAGATGACAACAGAGTAATTTTCCAATAGCTTGAACGTTTCAGATAATGAGGCACTTCCATATTCTGATAGAGGACGCCGACGGTGACGATTTAAGCATAAGTTTTACTTATTTACTTTGCTTGGAGTGGAGTAAGCAAAAAAAATATTATTTTTTACCATGTTTCCAGTAGAAAATTAACTGGATAATTTTCACCTTAAATGCAAATTATTTGTCGTTTTAAAGTGCTTGCATTTACACTACAAAAACGGAAGGAAAGGTGAAAATTATCTAGATAACATGTATGTAAACATGTAGCAAACGTTTAAAAAAAAAACTGATTCCAGAGCAAATAAATTCCAAAACATTTAAAATTTTAGTTACACCATTCAGTTTCCAACGGAATCAAGTGTAACCATAACTTGATATTACGGTGGCAATTTATACAATTTTTAACATCTCTAAGTATAGTATTCAAAACCGAGATGCAGCTTACAGGGAATGCGCATTACGGCCATATGTTGACACGAAAACGTTAAGCTTAAATAACCAGCGTTAAGCGCGATAACCAAATGGGAAAAAATCTTCTCATTATTGCACAACTAAAGCATCAGAACCGACTGACTTATCAAGCAACACAATACAATTTGCCATCATTCTGCGGTCGTGCTTTAGGTCTAATGCTAAAGTTGCCCGATCACTTCGTAACAACAGATGTGCAGTAAGCGTACAGCAGAGTGAACTCCAAACCTCTGGAAGCAGTCGTGCGAAATGCAGAAAAAAAATTGAAATTCGTGCTGTGCACACTATCCAAAGTTGCCTCCAAGCAAACCGTGGTACTTAGGATTTTTTTTGTAATGGAAAGACTTTTTACTTAAAGATTTTTGTTGAATGTCGTTTAAGAAGAAGAAGAATTGTTAGTTGTGCAACTTTTACTCATCCGCTTCTGTTTAATATAATTATCCGTGGCGTGTAGAGTTAACACCGCGATAATTGGTGTTGCCAGCAGCTTCGTCTTAAAGCGCTGTTTCATGGTGAAGTTGTATCGTGCGAATGGTGTTCCATTACACACATGTACTCGATCAATGGTAAAGTAAGAAGTCGCCGTCAATTAAGAAGAGCATTGTGACAACAGCCGCAGTTAGTTTAACACAGTTTTTCTTCGTTGCATTTGGTCGATGCTTTGCGGCTTAACGTTGGTGCTGTGCAGGAAACCATTACTCTCTTAAATAAAAATTATTTGAGTTCTCATGAAGAATGGAGGAAGCTAATGAGAGGACGCAGCGTATTTTCGGTTTAAAAAGAAAATGATTTTGACGCTGAATTGGAATTTTGGATAAAAATAGTCGTTATGCTGACTTTAATGACTTTTGTATGCTTAGTAATAATCATCATTGATATATTAGTCACGTGTTATCGTAGCATTCCAATGAATTGATATATTTGTGGCATTTTATAACGCAGATAAATGTTGTTACACAATATAAACATGATTTAATGGCGGTGAATCGGTTATAAACAGCATGTGCTGTCCATGGATATTACACAGATTTAAGAGCTTATTTGTTATTTAGGTGGGATCATTAAGTAGTTACATATTTGACGTGGATAAGCTGTTTGCACGTCTTTTAAAATTCTTTGAACTCACCGAATGAAAACAGATTTTATTCAGCCGAATAGCAATTGCAAACAAATACACAAATCGGTTTTTAATCATTTCAAAATGCTGATTTTTCAGCAAAAACTTTATGAAATATTAAAATGGTGCACGACTCATTTTAATAATATCATTCGACGAAGATCCTTCTTCGTCATGGCCGGCTTAGGTTTGATTCCAGCAGCCAAGACGAAAGCCATGATCATCATTTTTCATAAATTGTATCTATTGTCATATCGATTTCTAGTCCAATTCACATGTTTTTGTTAGGAAACAAACATTATTACTGACAGTGGGGACCGCGGAGTGACATTTTCCACCTAATAAAGCTATTTGTTTACCCGGACATTTCGATACACGTGATATTTAAGCGTTGGAATTACGTCGCTAACGTTGATTAAATCTCGTTATTTACTTGCTGGGAGTTAGTGTGGAAGTAAAACGAGACTGGGCGTAATAAACGAAGTTTCTTATGCGATCCAGGTGAATCTCTGGGACAAACAAATCAGTACCCAGTATGAAGAACGTGTCGTTTATTACGTTCTGGGAAATCTGTGTTCATGCACTCACCTTACTACACACCTTAACTCCCTGTCAATATACCTTAGAAACTCGATAGGCGTGTGCACCACCATAAAACGCTGCTCGTTCCATTGGAATTACCTGGTAAGACGAGAGTCAACGAAGAGTCCCCACAGCCTTCAATTTCGATCGACAAGAGTCACTGGAATAGTTGGGCACAAACTTTTAAATGGTGGCGGATTTCAAAAGAGCTTTCTTTTAACGACGTATTATTGAAAGACATTTTCACAAAAAAAAAGAGCAGTTGAGTAATTCGGACTGACAAAAACACCAGACTTTTGTTTAGTAGTCGGCAGGTATCTCGTGGAATCGAGTTAGACGACCGCGGTTCTTATATTGATCAAAATTTATATTTGTGGATCAGTGTGTAAAACCTCCACATATTTTGAAGGTTAATAAAGTGCCATACTAAAAGTCTTTCTAGATCTCATGACGCATTTCAAACAGCTTTTCGGCTATGCGGGGTTAGCGTTAATATGGTTGTAATAATAAAAATATTTATTGCGAAATTAATTTGATGGTAAAATCCTTCGTCGACACTTTAGAATTGACGGTGACGAAGGGACTTTTAGGCTAAAACACAGAAGGCCAGGCAACGAAAACGCTGGCGTGATAGCGACCCATTTAAATGCGCCCAATTAACATTTCTAGTAAATTAAAGACAGAAAATTGTGTGTGGAAATACTCGAGGATAGATTGCGCCGTGGTGATGTGCAATCATGTATAAATAAGTGTTCTTGTTATCTGAAGCAAGCAATAAATATAGTTTATTAAATGTGATTTATTAATGCTATTCTATTATATTGCTCTCTCGTATATCATAAGTCGTACTATCACTGTAAAAGCAACTGATTTAATGAGTTAATAGTCCTATTTCTGTGCTGGCAAAAAGTCAAGGAGTGTCTTTCTGTTTGTTATTACTTCTAAATCAACGAACAATGAGTTAAGCTGGACTGGAAAACCATTTTTCCAACTCACCTGACGTCTCTGGTGTAATATGCTGTTGGATATCTTCTTCCAGTGTCAACTCAAATCATCAACCACGTTATGAAGGTTACATCGCATGACAGACATCACGTAGGGTTTGTTTGATCTCCTTGCTGGCGGTTGGAAATGCGAGAAAAGTGTTCTTTACTTTGTTCTAAGTTAACTTTTTCCATAAATTCTCTCGATGTTATTGGAGATCATAATTCCGTTACGATTTCAAGATGTAAGAAGATATCAAATAACGTTAGATTACATTGACTGTCATCGTTAAGCCAGGAAAAATATTTGCGAGGAAGGTACACAACTGTATAATTTTCTCTTACCAAGCTGCTTTTGAAAGAGGAGAAACCTGTTTAGATAAAAATATGAAGGGGAAAAGGAGAAATGGCTGCGGTCGGAATGGACACCTAAAAATATCTATCATGTTATAGACGAGAAGTGGGGATCCGTCGTTACTAAACATTTTGACATTGAAGAACCAGCAGCAAAGCTCAGGGGGCGCGGTTTTGCATTTCATGATAATGCTATAACTTATAAAATAAAATAATCAAAAGAGAGGCATGGCCATTTAAAATACATTTATTTCTGTGAATTCGTAGTATTTGAGTTATAGTGTTAATAAGTTTTCACAATGAAAGATTTCTACGTCTATAAATCTAGATCTCAGATTTCTTTGATGGGTTTTTTTTTTATTTATTCTTTTTGTTATTTTTGTTATGGCTGCTTTACAAATAAAATGATATGAATTTGATAAGAATTGGTGGACATTTCGATGTCCCTGACAAAAATGTTGAAAATTTATTCTTATCGTATTACTTGTAAATAACCAAAGCATGTCTTATAATCCTTGGAAGGGAATTGATTTTAACTCAGAAATCTGTCAAATTTTATGTATTTCTGTGAGAATAAATTTTATTTGTTCGTGATGTGTAGCAAAGCTCTAAGGGCCAAAGATAAACAATTGTTAAAATGTTGAAATTTCCAGTATGCTTCAACAAACCCCTTTAAGCCATTTTGCTTACCAATTATATCATGTAAATAAATATCATCTAAAATGTTATCAACTAATAATTTAAAGCTAAAACAATTAAAAAGTTTGCTACAGTTTTGAAAGCTAAACTTTTGCTCTTTGACATTGACGATTTTTTTGTTTTATTTTGCAACAGAGGAATTGTAACAAAAATTTTATATCCATTAGTCTGACTGTCTTGCCAAAAGCTAGTGCTTTTCAACCATTTTCCAAGTACTTGGTACTTGTGAAATGACTTTGAAGCTGATGCTTGTTTTTCTTGACCCAATCCCAATACCAAGTCTCGTCAATTCATCTGTTGTGCCACAACAAAGAACGATTTCCAATAATACTGTGCGCAGAAATCAATTGAAAGCCAAAATGTAGTCACGTAATGTACTTAATTCATTAGCTTGGAGGCTCGAATGGCATTAATTTGATAGTTAATGCAAACTTTTAGATTTTTTTGCTTAAATCGATACAACATTATCTCATTTACCATTTTAATTGCGTGTTTTAATTTGAAAAGCTTAGGTCATTTTTATCAACCAAGGAATTCTATTGGATTAAGCTGGGTTCTTGCATTTCAATTTTCATTAATTCACTATTGGTTTTAGGAGTTTTTTTATTATAAAATTTTTAAATTAATTTATTAATTGGGCAATAGCTGGTTTTCATTAATGCGCACTTTTTATCACGATTAATGCTCAGGTATTAAAAGTATAATTAAGCTTTATTCGTCCAAAATATGTTGTGCAAAAACATCCTCTGGGAATAAACCAGCGAGAAACAACAAAAGAGCACGGATGTTGTTGGAACTAATTATGCATAAATGTTTTTTCCCTTTATGAACAACTTAATGATAAACAAGTGCAACAACTTTTAGGATTTAATGCCTGAAGAGTTTAGATAAACGAGCTTATTTTCAATGTCTGCATATTAAAAATGAATTAATATCATTTTTTCCTCCCTCCGCGTGTAAAAAATTTATTACTTTTTATGTCTGGAGGTTTTTTTTTGTCTCATTAAAATGTAGATTAAGATTATGAGACACCGTTTTGAGTTTTGTGTCATTACACCTTGAATTGTACACTTTAAAATTAAAGTCTCAACTCTTAACACTGTGGTGACTTAAACTATGACCTTTTAGTAACAGTATTCAAACAACCGCTCTTAATGTAAACAGATTAGCAGAGAAGAACCAGCAACCTTCAGAAAAGGGCGTTGGAAACTAACCTCTGGAAACAACAGCTTTTCTGATTTTGTTTACCTATTTTTTTCTTTTTGGTAGAAGGATATGGAGGATTGGGTTGACCTTAATCCAGTTATGCATCTCGCTGTTTTAAGTCGGCGAAGATCAACACAATTTGCATGTGTGCACATTGCGTTTATAATTTATAATTCATACTTCTTGATATGCTCTTAATACAATTTACGTTGCTTGCAACTGGGCTACTTTGTATGTCCAATATTGGGTTTCATAAAGTGGAAAGAAAATTAAGACTTATCTTGTGATCTGAGAGAGATGTCGACAGGACTGTTTTCTTACTAATTAGATATTTGCATTCGTAGATTTTAAGATGTTTGCAGGACAAGGTGCTCAGTGTGAGTGAAGCTTTTCAAAACAGAGTTCATGCTGACACAGCAATTTATTTTGAGTAGAAAAATTATTCTTTGCCAAAAAAAAATGAGTCCGGCGTAATACATCACTCTAAAATCAAAATGATTCTGTCCATGTTGCTGAATAGTTGTTTGTGTCGCCCATTTTTGTATGTTATTATAGAATCCCAGATGCGGTTTCCAAGCGACCGCATCCCGAATAAAACTAAAGAAAATTTAATTTTAGAGCTTGATTTGAAAGTCGAAATGAGACCGTGGTATTAATATGTTATCAAAAATCCATTATCGCTAACTCGATCCATCTCCGATATTAAATTACTTGACAAAAAATGCAGTTGAATCTGCACGAGATCTGATCAAAAGTTACATATTTAAAGATGATCCATTCAACAGACCTGACATCAACATGAGAAAGCAATTTACTTGTCGCTGCTCATCTCCAGTCATTCGCGAGAAAAATCGATACAAACCAGCAGGAAAAACAAAAATGAATCAGTTACGTCTACGTCAATAAATAAATGCGATTTGATTAAAAGAATAAAATGAAACTTTAAACAGGAAAAAAAAGTACTTTCGCGTTTTTATTAAACGGTTCTTTTTTTTTTTTTTTTTTTTTTTTTTTTTTTTTTTTTTTTTTTTTTTTTTTTTTTTTTTTTTTTAAGTGAAACTTCGAATGACTTACTACGGTGTGTAGCAAATATTCACAAGTAAAACCGGATGCCAGTTGTTTTCCTCAAAGGGGGCTTTTACTATAAAAGTAATCTGAGCTTGGGTTTGTGCAAAATGCTCTAGAATAACTTTGGCCAAACGCCAAAACCTCTTCCGTTGGGCATCCAACTGTGTACTGTGTTTCTATTATTCTTAAGATGGCAACTTTTTTTTCTTATTTTTTTTCTTTTAATCTGTGGAGTATTTAATTTTTTTTTTTTTGGGCAGTATAGTGAAACTTTTATTTGTATAATTTTTTTTTTGGTTCAGTTGCTTCGTGTATTTTATACTTAATATTGACATTTTGCCTAGTGATAATGGCGAGTTCTGATTACTTGCAGCTGTGTTGCGGATGCGGTTGTAATAAATTCAAATTGTTTCTTGTTTGTGATGTTGTGTCACATGCTGGCGAAAAACCAATTCCCTTAAAATGGACCACTTTCATTCCACGTTAAAGGCGCCCTGTTTTACACGTAAGCCACGTTTCCATGCTAGAGTCACAAAGGTACAAAACCAAGGGCTTTTAGGGTCCAATAGAGTAAAATGAAACTGCTGGAAAATAGGTTCATCAATAGCGAAACCGAACGAAAAAATGAACTATTGTCAGCTAGAGGGAGCTAGTGAAAACACAAACAAATCAATAAAAAGTTTTTGTTTCGGTTTAATGACATGACTTTTGATCGGAATTGTAAAGATGGACGTTTCTTTAAACTTTTACATCGTTTTATTCGATATTTTAAAAATTATGCTTAATTTATCTGCCTTCGGGCCGTATTTTGTCAATAAAACGCTAACTGCGACTCCCTTAGTGACAATTTTACTGGTAATTGAGTGAGTTTATATTCGACATGCTGCATAATGCGAAGTTTGCAATTACTATGAATATTTTATGTGATGGATATGTATTTTTATCAATAGAGCTCTACATAATTGGACTTTATCTTCCGGAATTAAAATTAGTGTTGCTATATGTAAATTGTACATTAAAATAAATTCCTCGCTTATAAAATTCTAATAAATAATATTTTTTCAGAACTGATGTGAGTTTGCAAAAGCAATTTCGAATGCTTGTTATCACCTAGGCGAAGCGCTACTAAGCGGATTTCACCATGTAAAATATTTTCGATAATCTTTAATGCAATTTTGATTTTGAAAAATGTTGGCTGGAAACGAAATCCGAAGAGAAAAACTCTTTTTGTTATTTGTAAATTTGATTTTAGCATGAAACCGTATTCACTAAAATCTATTTTTGCTGAAATCACTAAAAAAACATCAACGAGTTTGATGTTGGAAGTTGATTGACCATTTTCGTCCAGATGGTTGCCTCACTTTACTTTCTTTCCGCCATTAAACCATTGTAAATGGCCCCTCTGATAAACGCCCTCTTTGCTGGATACTTAGTGCGTAGCACGACAGTGCAAACTAAAACCTTATTGTCCAATTGATGTTAACGCAACTATTAAAAAGTTAGTTCGGTGTAATGTGATACAAAGTTGAAAACGTGTGTGAAACGTCTCACATCTGCATCGACTGAAACGGCGAGTTAAACTTTGACTTTTAGGCTGAATATATATATATTGGAAAAGTTTTTTGGTCTAGTTGTATACGCACATTCGAATGTGGAGCAGCGATGAACAGTTTGGTGCAGGGCGAGCGGCCGTTTGTTCCAGTTCTATAGTGGCAGTTCGGAAAGTGCTTGGTTTACCATTGTTGACGGGCAATTGGTGTGAATTTATAGGCATTTGCACAACTGTTTTCCGCATCAAATATGTGACTTTTTATTCATGCCAAGGGGTTCTCGGGTGATTTAAACGCTCTTTGCGTGTTGACAAGATCCTCAGCTATGAAGAGGTTGTGTGCTGTGAATATTTTTAACTTTTTTTTTTTTTACATATGTCAGGTTTGTGGTGTCTAGTAATGATGCTGCTGATGCGGCTGCACGCCACGGTGATTCGTATAGGATTACCCGTTCTAACCGTAATTAGATGTGCACGAGTTGAGGTGTACTGATTGAATGATCTTTTTATTAGCTTTGTGTTTGCAGTTGTATTATGTAAACATATTTGCGCAATACTGGCGAAATATGGAAAATGTGTAATTAGTTTCTAATGGAATTTCTAATAAGGGATTTTTCTAAGGACTGCTAATTAGAAATGGAAATTTAGGTTGATGGAATTCTATTATAATGCGTTGAAGAATTTTCATTATAATGAACACATAGGGTGCGCCGAAGAGTGCAGGGGGCCATTCGCTTTAATCCCATTTTTTTGTTGTTGTGTACGCAAAAGTTCATCTACGTACAGAATGGGAAAGGAAAAGAAAGACTGTTCCCTGAGTTGGAATTGGAAAAGTAGTTTTTGACTTTGACTTTAATTTACGTCATACCTGTTGACTTTAAAATCACATTACCCAAGTTTAGATTGCGAAAAGCCATTCTTGTTTTTTATATCCAATGTTTACATCAGTTTCGGTATGCTATCAACAACTTTACAGGCCGCAAGACCTTCATGAATTTAAAATAGGGTGAGGTGTAAAATTCGCGCAAAATTGGTACCTTTCGGGATAAAGGCGTCAGTTGCAAATGCGATGTTGTAAAGATGGTTTTATTTTTTCAGGTGAGAGCATCAATGCTAATGCTTCAGCGGTCGTCCAAGGAAAGGCACGATTACCATGCGACATTACGCCTTCGACGTCTGATGATAATACTCAGTTGGTACTTTGGTTCAAAGATGGGGTTGGAAGCCCTATTTACAAGTAAGCCTCGAAAATACTCATTTTTTATTTAGGTCATAGATTGCTACAGTTTTTGATGATTTGTTTTCGGTTGGTATTTTATTCGTGGTTTTTTTATTGGATTTTTTTGGCATGTCAACGAGATTATGTTTTTTGTAGATTTTATCTGATTTTATCTAATTTTTTTTGGTTTATGAAATATGAATGAGAAAAATAAAAGGGAAACAAATGTCTTTTTATGTGTAACGATTCATCAATTATGGGGTGAAAAGTGGTGTCTTCAAATTTAAAACGGTCGTACATGGTTTAATTTGACATTTGGTGGTTTTAGGTGACATGAGGAAAATTAAATTTTGCAAGGATGTAAGGGGAAAGAAATTTACGATTGAGTTCAGTTTCGAGTTCAAGCAGAACAATAGAAATAAGATAAGACAACGTTGTTTTGTCTCTTTTTCAATGGAAGAAACATGTCCATTTTTTTTTAAAGGTTTTTTTTTATTTTTATATTTTATTTACCTTTAGTGGAGTAACAAAGAGAAAAACATTATTTGAAATGCATTGAAGCATCATCATCTGAGAAATGTAAGAAATGCTCCAAATTTCCTAAATCTTCACCAAAAAAAAGTATTTTTCTTGAGCATTTTTCTTAATTCTTAAGGTATGAACATCCGGTATTTACATTGTCTTTTCATCAAGTTCATAGATTAAAGCTTACAATCATTAATCGTTAAAACCCATATTACTGGGCCGAGGTAACCTGAGGCATTAATCAATTTGATTATTCTGTGAATAATTATAATCAAATGCTTGAAAGCTTTTATTGACTCGTTTTAATAATGTTCACAATTATGAAACTTATTTTTCCATCCTGCGGGTAACAAACCCAATTTTAAATTAATTTTTTATTAAAATAAATAAATTCAAAATTTTGAATAATTCAACCGTTAATTAAAGTTGGGAAGTCAAATATTTACACTTGTCGTAAGATGACATATCTGGGTAAACACAATTTCATTTCTCTTTCGCTTGAACTTTAAGATTAATCTCAAGTTTCAAAGGGTTATCAATTACTTACAGCCAAACGAGTGCATAATTTTCGTATTTCTTAAGCATCTCAAGTGTGTAATAATCTTTAGGGAAAACTATAATTACATTTAGCAAACAAATCTAACACGCTTCTTCTCATTTAATTTTTTTAGTTTAGATCTTCGTCAAAAGAGTACGGGAGAACCAAGTTTGCTCAATTATTCAGGAATTGATATTACAAGGCGGACGTCGTTTCACACTAATTCAACTCCGGCTCATTTGTTGATCGAAAATGTAAGGGATGAGGACGAAGGTGTTTATCGTTGCAGAGTCGATTTTCGTAAAGCTCATACCCGTAATTACCTAGTTTTTATGGCTGTTGTAGGTGAGAGTTTGTCTTTCCTTTTGGTTTGGTAGATTTTAGAAGCAACTTTTTTTGAATTTCAGTACCCCCTAAACGCCCAACTATTCTTGGTGAGAAAGGTCTGGAACTTGACAGTATTGTTGGACCGTACAATGAAGGAACTACATTCTTTTTGTCTTGCGAAGCTGTTGGAGGTGGGTTTCATTTGTGCATGTGAACTTTTGTAGTAATTGGCTGTTGCTTGCTAGGCCAAGAGTGCACTGGTTTTATTTTACTGCATATCACATTTCCTATCGATTTCAAAGAAATATTACTCAATAAAATCACAAAGCAATTTATTTTAATGATTGAATGTGCAGTATTAAGAACCACATCTAGTGCTTTTGACCAGTAAAAAAGAAAAAATTGTTCTGCAGTGTGGGTTTTGTTTGTATCATAATGGCACAAAAGGGCCCTGGAAATATCTTATCAACTTTCCACTTAGGCAGACCTCCTCCTCGGGTTGAATGGTGGAGTGACAATGAAATGTTGGATGACAGCTACGAAGTGACATCATTAGGCATTGTACGCAATGACCTTTTGGTACCAGTGCTTAGCCGGCAGGATTTCAGTACCGTGTTTACATGTAAAGCTAATAATAACAACATAACAAATCCCAAGACAACGTCAGTCACAGTCGATATGAATTGTAAGCATCACCAGAGGAACTTTGTGTCGTTACACAATTAATGAATGTATTTTATAATTTTCCTTTTGCTACAGTAAAACCTTTGGAAGTGAAAATCTTGAATGTAGAGCAGTTTTTATCCGCAACTCGTCGTTATGAATTGGCGTGTCAGTCAGTGGGCTCACGACCTCCACCCATAATGGCTTGGTGGAATGGAGAAACGAGAATGAAACGCACAGAGGAGACCATATCCCTAGACACGAATGTCACTACAAGCATTCTCATTTTCACACCCACTAGTCAAGATCATGGGAAAACATTGGCGTGCCGAGCAGAGAACCCCGCCATTCCTGGTAGTGGAATTCAACATACATGGAAACTAAATATCCATTGTGAGTACAAAGGAATTTTTTTTGGTAACTTGTTGAGGAAAAAATTTAGAATTGCCATCTCCTTACGTGCAGTGATTTTGTCTGAAAATTTTTCTTGCAAGTGCTCCTCTAAAGTTATCTGAAACAGTCCCATCAAGCTTTGGGATACCCAGTTGCCAGTCCATTAGCGGGTTCTAGTTTTTTGTTTGTTTTTGTTGGTTTGCTCTAATCTGAACTGAGGAAACGAGTTAAAAGTTGCCGTCTCGAATTTAAAAAGCTTTTAAAAACTTACATTTCACTATTAAAGAGATTTTGGATTGATAAATCAATATTTTATTTGCAGATCGTCCTATTTCGAAGTTGTCCATTGACAGTTCAATTAGCCTGGAAAATATTCACGAAGGAGATGAGGTTGTTTTAAGCTGTACTGTTCAATCAAATCCATCCATTATCAGTTTGTTTTGGCGGTTTCAGGTACGTAGTCAACACACTGCCATTTAAAATAACACTTAGTGCATAGTGATGATTGCTCTTGTCATTATCAAGTTGAGAGCTTTTGCGAGCCAATCAAACGCGTAATTTGGCGAATTAATAAATTAGCGTTAATTATGCAATTTTTTGTGTAGTTTTGTTTATTTTATGTTCCTTTAAACATTCAACTAAGATTTTAGCTTTTTCTTTTGCCATTTATTAAGTTGGAGGGTGCAAAACGAAATTAAATAGCGAAATAATTGCATCAAAGTAACGGGTTGATTATTTAATGGAGATGATTGTAGTCTCAAGCCTTGACTAATTTAATTACGTAGTACAGGCTTCGTTAATCCTAATAACAATCGAAGTTCAGTTTTGAGCACAAGAAATAATATTTTTTAAATTATTTGTAATTTGTTTGCAGCAAACTGTGATATCTTTTCTCTTTCTGGTCATGCTGACACAACATTTCCGCATTTGCTTTTGACATTCAATGCTTATGCGCCAATGAAGGCCACCTGATGTCAGCTATCAGCATTTACTCCAGGCTAGAAACTAGAAAGCGCACTGGAGAAAACCTTATTTTAAATTACAGTTGCTTTATTGTTTTATCACACACAAATTTGCCTTGGGTATCGTTCATATAGTTTCGCTTAAAAAACAGAGGATATTTTATCGATTTATCACAAAAATATAATTTGGTATTCATAACTTCAAGCTGTGACAATTATCGCAAAGATTAAACCCTAAAGGGAGAAACAATATTATCACGTGCAAAAGCACATTTATTGGCTTTTCTTTTTTCTTTTTTCAAACCGTAGGGTATTTTGAAATTTTCTGAGTGTGATGTCAGTTGCTTTAAAGGAATTTAAGAAAATTGGAAGATTCACCTAAAACGATCGATCCGTGGTAAAATAAGTTGTTATTGTTGCAGGTGTACGCAGCAATCGTATTATAAGTCACGAATTCAGACACACAAATGTAATTATAGATCATCACTAAGACAGAAATTTGCTGCAGTTTCCGAATGTTAGGCTTTACCCTGTGTTTATGGTATTATTATCTATATAAATAATAGAAAACGATGCTATTTATACGGTGAAAGACAAACTAGCTACTGAATTATTAAAGTGCTCAAGCTGCAGATGTGCAGAAGGGGCAGCAAGCATTAAACAATGCTTGACTGCAATGTTTTAAGAAGCAATTTAAATAATTTGCTAAAGAACACAAAAATATGTAAATAAACCAACAGTAATAACATAAAAATGGAAATACCAAAGGATTTTTTTCTTCCTTTTTGTATTTATTGTCACAATTAATGAAATTAATGATGTTGTAGCAAAGTGGAAAGTTTCTTTTACTTCTGTTTTTGACATGATGTTGATATTATATTAAGCTTCACTGTGTGACAGCTTTTCTTGCCTTGTTACAAAAATGTAACACATTTTTCAAATCCCACTGACTGTTTCCATTACATAATTCATGTGTCTGACAGATAGACTTGACTTGACTTCTTTCTCTCTCTCTCTTTTTTGCCATTCTATTGCCAGCTTCTGTCGTTTGCTTTTGTAGTTACAGAACTTTAAAATTAGGCTTACTGTATTTACTTTATTTTAATTTTAAATTTTCTTATTTTTATACTGCGTCGTTTTTGTGTGGCTGTGTGTGGAAATTGGATATTGGACACATTTTGAAGGGGAAAAAATATTTTTTGGTAAAATTTAATAAAAGGAAGAAAAGTCCAAAATGGTGGGGCATTTTATACGCCGAGGAAGAACTTCAATCTGCAAATATTCTTGACTTTCATGACCATAATTCTTTGTCAGCTAGGTTTGCTATCAGCTGACAAATGTGAAAGAAACCCAACCCAAGTGTGTAACTGATAGGTAAAGGAGGCATTTAAAACGATTTGATTCATTTTTAGCGCACTCTTCGCAAGCTCGATAGACTTTGCAATGACTTCCGATAGAACCTGAAGCATTAAAATGCATTACAAGAATGCAAAATGGAATATTTTTTCCACAGTTAAGTGCTTAACGTATATAATCGTATCAATTTCACAGCACCATGATTTATTGCTATGAACTTCAAGAAAAAAAGTATGATTTCTCTTGATTTTTATCTATAAAAATCTAATCTCATAGATTACTTTTTCTAAGTAATTATTTTAACGTGTCTGAGTAATTTTATTGGCCGTTGGTTTCTAAAATATTTAGAAATTTATTGGGCACTAAAAAGCGATATTTATAACATTATTTATTTGATATATTTCGTGACAAATAAAAGTGTGTAGTAAACGTAAATCCTACTTTAATCCGAACTTGATGTTGTAAAAACTTATCTGCGTCATGACGGCTATAAAGCGAGTGATAAAAACCATGAGCTTAAGGAATAAAAATACGAATTTAAGGCGTTGATGAACAAATTTTTATGCTTTTCTAATAAATAAAAAATAATGGAAATATCATATGAAATCTAACATTTATGACAAACAATTTTTGTCCGACAAAATTTAGGGCAAGCAGTTGATACCTAATGCCGAAAACGGTGTAATAAGCAGTAACCATAGCTTAAATTTGCAACACATTCGAAGGAACCAGGGAGGTCGTTATTCGTGTGTTGGAGTTAACTCGGAGGGGGAAGGCGAAAGCAGTCAAATCGCACTTCATGTTAAACGTAGGTACAGGCAACTAATGTACGAGACGGCCTGAAAACTAAGTTAATTTGATTGTATTTTTATAGACACACCAGTGTGTAAAAATGGACAAAAGACTTCATACACGGCAGCCAGACACGAGACTGTCACAATACCGTGCGAAGTGGAAGCATTTCCACGACGGGTTGGTTTAAAATAATCTTATCACTAGTTAATAACTAATTGTTTTTTATTTGATAAAGTTAACGTTTCGTTGGGCCTTCAATCACAGTAATAAGTACGTGACGGAAGGGCGTGCCCTAATAACGACAGATCGTTTACGAAGTTCTTTGGTGTACATACCAAAAACTCAAAACGATTTTGGAACATTTTATTGTTTTGCAATGAATGATATGGGAACACAATTGAAGCCATGTGTTTTCACGCTTGCACCTGCAGGTATTTAAATAGTAAATAAGTAACGAGAAACAGCTTAAAATTCGTGTTTGCCTTAAAGTACGAGTATGACATTCCCATGCAAAGTGTGTTTACTCGGATCGTTACGGTTAAGTGAGCCGTGCATTGCTGCAAGCCGAAAGTGCGATTTTAGTACCTGCGATCAGCGATGCGATATACGGCGGCGCTAGTTAGCAACACCTTTTTATACCGAGTGTCATACTTCAGTATTTATGTAGTTACGATAAATAAATATGCCGTTTACTTTTTTTTCCATTTAGGCCCACCTGATCCACCAAATAACTGTACTATACTAAATAAAACTAGTTCCTCTTTTGTAATCTCGTGCCAAACTGGGTATGATGGTGGAGTTCCTCCTACCTTTTTCTGTCAAATCATCGATGCAGCGTCACATAAGGTGGTTGCTGTGGCCGGTTTATTTTATCGACGAATTAAATTACATATTTGTTTTTACAGCTGGTTATAGAAGTAAACTCTTCACAACCAATATTTCATTTGGCCAATCTTCCATCCAACAGTCGATTTCTCATTTCGATTTATGCATACAACAGTAAAGGAAGAAGTGAAGCAGTTGTCGCTGCTGCAGATACTGAACACATTAACACCAAACATTTTGGTAAACGATTTGCTTTGAATATTTGCGACGTAGTTTTATTTTGAAAAATTCTATTTTTATTTTTTTTAAATTTAGATATTGAAGAATGGCTTCCCACTATTTTTGGTGTTGCACTAGGAACTGTAGTAATACTTGCTCTTTTGTGTGTTGTTCTCATCATCTTATTAAATGTCCGAAACAGAAGAAGAAACTGCAAAAAAAATTATCAATTGAAACAGTTTGATAGGTAATTTGGGACTGCTGCTAATATTTTCTAAACACCGTACAAAATTTGCTTCCACAACTGTTGGAAGCCATTTTGTTCTTTTTACAGCGCGAAATTGACAATTAAATGGCATTTTTTAGGCTAAGGTCGTTAGGCTTCACTGTAATACAGGAGGGATTTCATTCCTCTTGCCAATAAGAGTTGCTGTATCACGTCTCAATGTCTGTGAGCAAACAACAGCAAAAAAAGAAGGGAAAAAGAAAAACGGGATGCGTGAGATTAGGTGGAATGGTGAGCGAAGTGACGCGCGAGATCGGGCAAGTTGATGGCCAAAATGGGGCGCAAGATTGAGCAGAATGGTGGCAAGAAAGCGGGAGAAATGAGGCGAGACAGAAGAACGTACAATGAAATTCATCGAGATGATTTTTGAATAAACTCAATATGAGGAGACGACTGTTTCTTTTGTGCGCGCGAAATCGTAGTATTATACTAGTTAGTATATAGATGGCTTATTTTCTCGAAATTGTTTTCCTTTTCCTTTTCTTTTTCTTTTTTTTACTTTACTGAGTACAAATATACATGCCAGGATGGCCTAACTTAAATTTATTTTAAAACAGTCTCATAATTACAAAAGAAAAAAAGATTTCTTTTGTTACTGTGTCAAAAACAAAAGCTTTAATTTAGTTCTTACTTCCGTATGCAGCTCATGAAAACGACACCTAGAAGGAAACATCACTTCTTCTTTTGAGGAGGGGGAAAAACTTTTCAATTTCAGACTTATTTCTCCATTCGGAGAAACATGGAAATGAAAGTTTTCTTCTTCTGCGACAGTACTTTTTCATCACAGTTTCTCTCGTGGCTTACAAATGAGTTTATCAAACACTACCCTAGGAGCACGTACATTTTGTATTCCGAGTTCATATTCAAATGCTTATTTATGGTTTAATATTTCATAAACTTAGTTTTAAGACACGAGTGAATGAAAATTTACGATTTCATGTAAACTGGAGGCCTCTTATACGCAGCTTTTATTGTTATAAGTGGGAAAAGTGCTTTAAAATGGGGGGAAAATTTAAAAATTAACGTGGAGTGACTTGACTACGTAATGCTGTTTTTGCTCCTCTGTTGCGTTTATGGTACAGAAATATTTTTGTTTTGATTACAGATCGCACATCCCGCTAAATAGAGACTTGGACGATGTTTTAGATGACACTGAACCAATAAAAAGTCCAGATATCATTCCACTGGGTACAGGTATATTTATTTACCAGACTTATGTTAATATGTATTTTTGTGACTACTTTGTTTTATTACTAGTAGTCTGATATTTTTTTCTCAGAGCAAGAATTTCCTTCTGTGAAGGTTAAGTGTGTTCAACCTGATTGGAGAGACTGTGCACAACATTTTCAGAGTTGTGATTCTCAATTTATTCAGAGGAATTTCCCTTCGTGACAAGAGCTATCAATATGAGAACACTGCAACTGTAAAATAAAAAGAAAAAAGAAAATTTAAAAAAAGAAAGGAATCCGTTCAGTGTATATATATTTAGGTACTGATACTGCCGAGGAGGAAGTTTTTGTCATATATTTTTATTTGTCCCTTCGTGAAGATGAATCATGTCAATCAAGGTTTAAACTTGAGTATTTTCATTTTTGAAAATGGTGCGTGTTTCTAAATGTTCTGTTTGTTCGATATTTAAAAAAGGGCCTATTTTAGATGATCTAGTTTAATGTTAGATATATGGCTTTCAATAAACAAAAATAATTTTTAATATTTTTTAAAAATATTTTGTAAGAAAAGTCATTTCACAAATGAGCTATAAAAATCTGCATAATAAAAAAATGATTTGTCTTTTTACTGTCCAGGAAAGAGATTCCATTATTTATACAGGAGAATTTTTAAAAAAAAAAACCAGACAACACTTTATAAATATTTTCTTTAATGTATTTTATTTCTGTAAAATGGCAAATCGATGTCATTTAGTGAAAATGCTATATTGCGCAAAGCATCATTTATTCCATCATAAAGCAGCGACGGGACATTATTTTTAATCCAATTTGAACAAATACTTGGAAACATGTTGCTAACAAATCCAGCTAATGAACCGATCCAATTTGTGCCTTGCAATGTTGTCTCCAACTTTCCCCAGTCTCTAATGCCCAACACTTTTAGGTCAAACTTTAATGTGTCATCAGTAAAGTGGCCACGTAGTTTAAAATCGAATTCAATTCCTCGAACATCGACGTTGGCAATGCCACTGATCCAAACCAACCACCACAATCTGAATAGAAAATAAATAGTTAATTTGTTTCGTTTTTACAATATAAAAGAGTCTGTATTTACTGCTTTTCAAAGGCTGCTTGTCCTTTAAATTTGTGAAATCCCATATGGGCAGTTACAAAAGAATAAACCCCATCACCGCTAATGGATACTGATCCTATTCTCACAACTGTACTTAATCCCTCGAAATAAATGCTCTTTACTTCTGGTGCTAGATTTTCCATTTGCAATGGCTCGTAACTGGGGCAATAAATAATTTGTTTCAGTATAAATTAGTGAATTTACGTAATTAATACTTTTCGGATAAATATTCTCTAAGTCCAGTGAATAATCTATCAACATATTCGTCTGCATTTCCTTCGGTGTATGTCGTTTTTGGTGAACGAAGATTCGAAACATAATTTACAAAATTTACAGCAAAATGCGCTTTAAAATAAAATTACTTGTAATATATGCAAAGTAACTTTAGAATTATTAGATTGTACTCACGCAAGTCTACAACACGCTCGTCAGGATGGGATGCTTCCAGTTCATGACATTCTGGAATAATAAGAGATTTTTTAAATGCATAAAACATGCACATTTTGTATTTTGCTTGTGTTCACATCGTACCGTTTACTGAAAACACTAAAAATAAAAATGCAAGAAAATACCATGGAGTCATATCGTACAATTGGTTTTACAAGTTATATTTTGCTGATTAGTTTTACATTTTTAATTCCTTATATATATTTAAACTGATCCTATCATTTATTGTTGTAATCTAACTCAATCAACAGATCTGGCACATCAACTGAAGAATTCCCTATAATCATTATTAATTTTCTAGACATCGTCAAGCAATATAAATTTATTTAGCAGTTATGCGTGTGCATTTTCACAGCTGGTTTACAAACAGACATTTAATAAAAACTCGTTCCAACTTCTACATATTTCTTATTTTTAAGCAATTAGTGTTTGGTAATCGACCTTTTTCTTCAAATCCTCGTTCTGAGAATTGACGTCATTTGGGAAAATTTTGTCGTTTCTTTTGGGTTTTTCCTGCATGGCCTACTCTGCTATTCATGTTAAATGATAGCGATACAAAAGCAATATTCGTGTTTTGGCGATTAAATGCTAAATAAAAACTGGCTATAAATATTTGACTTGTAATAAAAATCTACATCGATTATTCAACAGGTCATATACGTCGTATAAACCTATTTTCATTTTTCCGTTTGAGTAGATTAAATAATTAATAAAACGTCTACCTCAAGGAAGCACTTTTAATGGTAAATTCTTTGTAAAAAAGAAAAACAAAACCAAAAAAAAAAACATGAATATATTCTTGGTAAAAACAAATGTGTAGACTTTGCTTACGCACATGCATTAACATTTTATTCCGAAAGTAAAAACAAAAAAAAAAATCCATTAAAAATTATAAGAAAGGCCATTTACAACACGTTTGCAGCATAATTTTATCATCATAAAAAAATTCACTTCAAGTACCGGTCGCCTTTTCCCTTAGGCCATTTACTCAGGATATAAAGTCCAACTTCACCACACTTCATTTTTAAATTATCAATCCGAACCATGCAGATACGAGTAAGATTTATTTTACCATTTAAAATTCAAATTTTACTTTCAAATTTATTTTCTGTTTACGTTACAGACTTTTATTTTATTTCTAACGACATACATTGTGTTAACATCAGCTGGTAATCCTGGTGCACCGGCAGGATCTCCAGCAAATCCAGGTGCATCTGGAAGCCCCGGATTAACTGCGGATGATCTCGATCTCCGCGTGCTCCGTAAACCAAAACCAGGGCCGGCCTATGACGTACCATCTGGAGGCATAGTGTTTTCAGTACATGATGTTCCTCAGCCTTCGTTCGACTTTGGAGGCGGAGGAGGAGGAGGCGGTGGCGGCGGCGGTGGTGGAGGAGGAGGGGGAGGAGGTGGTGGTGGTGGAGGAGGTGGTGGAGGACGTTAGTAAAATTGATAAGCTGTGCTACTTAGGAAATGATTTATATTTTTGTTTTATTTTGTAAAAAAATAAATAAATAAATAAAATAAAGTTTTTAAATGTTACACATGGTATGTGGAGCATGCGTCCTTCTTGATTCAGTGTGATTTAGTGTCACCCAGTTGCATAGTTTGGTCTGCAATCAATATTTTTCGAAACACCGGAAAAATGAAATGGTTTAAAAATAAAAATTCTCCTCGTATCGATACATTAAAATGAAAACTGACCAACTGTTACAATATATCATTGCAAATATACTCGTAGTGCATTGCAAATGTCTTTATGACACTTATGAAGAACCATATTATAACTATGTTCCTGCAGTTCAAAGGCCACTTCCAGTTTGGGGTTGCATTCAATGCTCATACGCCAATCGAGCATTATGCTGTCGGTATTTTCAGCGATGTTGTACTGCCGGAAGTAAGAAAAATTTAATATAATTATAAAAAAAACAAAATAGATTTATTTCAATCCATTTTTTTTATTTTTTATTATTACCACAGATTTCCCTAATTTAGCGTCTTGTTTGTCATCTGATTTTGCTCCTTATTGCGCTGATAAATGTACAAGCGATGGGCAATGTCCTTCGGGACAAAAATGTTGTCCACCATCTAATTTTGTTTGTCTAATACCATTTGGATTAAGTATACCGATCTATATGTTATTACATTATTTATTTAGTGCTTAACGCGCTATGTGTATTTTAGATGAATGTCCCTTGACTGTTCCTGCTACAGCTATTTTAAGACCTTGTAACGCATGTTTCAACAATGAACTTTGCTGTCCTAATCCGAGAACTCCCGGATGCTGTAAATCAGGACTAGGATCAGGTCCAGTACCAGCACAAAATCCACTCACTCCTGGATAAATCGATTTTTTATTAGCTGGAAAAGTTATTTGTGAAAACTATGTGCTACAGCTTGTAAAATTATTTCATTAAAAAAAATATATTTAATAAATAAAATAAAACGAGTACTGAAATTCGAATTAAAAAAATGATCAGTTGGTGAAGCAGTTTTGGGCAGATCTAAGCAGAAAAACTGGTTGGTGATTTAGTGAGGCCAATAATTCATTCTTACAATGTAGCATGGACTTGAATATGTTAATTTCATTAGGTCATTCACCAGCTGATGAAATTGTCATTGAATAAAGGCACTTTTAAAACAAAATCTACTTGTTTTATGTTTCCAATGCGCGTTACAGAGTACAAGCGACTGTTTAACGCGCTATTAAGTTGGTAATTTAAATTCATTTGAGCTTTTGAAATATTCATTTTACTGTATTATCAAACAACTCGTCGCATAAAGGGGACTCGTCTCTATTTTTTTTTATATCAAAATTGTTCCTGGAATTACTTGCCTAGGGCCTACAAAATCCTTTTAAATAGGAGTAAAGTTAAAGCAAATGCTGCAAAACACAATACAACACAATGTTAAAGGTAAGTTGAACCATTCTACTACAAATACAAGAATTGTATTTGATTAATAACATCATTCATATTTTATAGTTTATTTGCATCTTTCTTGTATTATTACAACCCGTACATGAAGTTGCTGCTCAGGATTTAACATCCATTAACAGCCCTGTAGGTCCCACTGTGCCTTTTCCAGGACAAGGTGGGCAAGGAGGTGGTCCAGGCCAAGCTGGACAGCCGGGACTGCCGGGTGGTTCAGTGCATCCGTTTAAAGAATTGAATCCAATAATTAGTGAAGATGGGACAGTGATCGGGAGCGTGCAGCCCAATATTCCACCCGGAAGTGGGTTTCCTCAAGGTGGCCAAGGTGGTGCTGGTGGATTGGGAGGAGTTGGGGGTGCGGGTGGGGCAGGTGGTGCAGCTGGTGCCCCTGGTTCTCCAGGTTGGTCTGGCTAAATATAAAGTCATTACTTCTTTAAAAATATTACAAAAGTGAAATAAAAATATTTGTTTTATATTTTTTAAAATTATATTTCTTTTATTTATTCTGAAGCAGAAACATTGGGTTTTCGAGTTCTGGCAGTGATTCGGGTAGTTCTCTAGTTCCACGCCGAGAAATCGATATTTTGCGTCACTTTAGTTACGCAATGGCATCTGCGGACTTAGAGCTATAAAAAACGTACACGAAAATGACAGTTTTGTCTGTATTTGACCTTTACCTAAACCCAAAATTCAAAATATTTCTTTACTTTATAAAAAAAAAAATCTTAGATCATTTTCTATTGATTTTTTGATTTTGATGCTTCACTGCGCGTCTATCATCTCTGCACTTGCAAATCGATTTTAACTTGCTATTTTTGCAGCTAATTGTACTGGCTTGCAAAATGTTGTGTTTTAATCGAACATCAAATCAAGAAATCAATTGCAATATTTATACCAGATCGTGGTAACTACAGTAATAGAAGATCCAGAGATTTTTTGTCCATTTCCACATACATCATGGAGCCGTTAGGCTACTCCTTTCGAACACCAAATTGGACCCTGAAATTGGACTCTTTATGTTCGCATTTTAGTGATTTATTTAGTGAATTTAGTAAATATATCGCTCCAGCTTATCACCATGATCGTTGTGAAAGGTAAACTTTTGTTTTATATTTTTTTAGCTGCACAAAGGGGGTCAAAAGGACAATTTTTAAAGCTGTAGTTGGAAATATGATAACCTGAGCTTTGCTGCTAAACTTTATTCCAAAAAAAATATTCAAAAAATTAAAATTACGCATTGTAATAAAGAATAAACCAAAACAAAGAAGGAAAATAATCGCGTCTCAGGTATATCCATAAAAACTCTCTTTAAAAAAAAAAACCTTGTAATAAAAATTTTTAAAAAAACTAAGGAAAAGAACAAAAATTAACAAATATTTCTTTCAATAAAAATAAACGACCAACTAAACCGCAAAAAAGTGTTTTTATTGAATTTAAAACTTCTTTGATGACGTCACAAATCAACTTTATTATACATTCAGTCAGTTATTATAGTCATTCCATCTCATATCATTGTGGTTGCTACGCTGTTTATGCGCGCATCGTATTTGTTTACAAATGGAGCATTAGTAATATATTTTGCTCGGAGATGTAGCCTTCGCTAAGCTTCACAAAAAAATATAAGATGTATTCTTTGCAAGAATTTGACAGGCGTGAATATCACTGTGTAAACGCAATTCCAGATTGATTTAATATATTTTAATCTAATTTTCCAGATCAGTCCAAATGCGACTCTACACTATCCACAAACGGGAGTTCGTCTTACTTATGGCCGTATTTTTGGCATGCCTTGGTGTGGCTGTCTTTATTGGCCTCGCTGGTAATATAAAAGAGTAGTTTAATTTATGGTAATTTAATATTGATTTTATTAATGAAATTACAGGGCCACCAATTACGTCAACGATAGAGCAGAAAGCCTCACAACTCGTACCAGCGAAAAATAAATCTCTCTTAGCAGTATGGCATTTTTTAATGACAAAATTGTTTCCATTCATCCAAATGTTTTGTTTATTTAGACAGGTCCGTTTATTTTGAAAACTCCTTTCCTGTCCACGTATAGTCAGCAGTTATGGATCTTGGCAAAAATATTAATTGCAAGCGGAGATGGTTAATGAAAAAACAAATACAGCTGAAATTTAATGCGCTAATTCTTTCTTTCTTTTAATAGACGTGGAGTTCACAAAGCCATTTCAAGTTAGTATTACCATCCAGGGTTTACCTGATGCGCATCATTCTGCAACTCTACGTGACGATCAACTGCGTAATCGATCTCGTCTATTAAAATGTGCTGATCGAGTAAGAAGAAAAATTAAATGTGAAATGAGTTTTATTTGAAATTTGAACGATATTTTGAGGTTTGCGACGAATTTATTGTGATACATCTCGGATTTTTGGATTATCAACACTATATAATGTCCGCAAAGTTTTACGGATTAGAAAATTACGAAATGGACGAAGTTATCTTTTATGTAAATACAACTACTTAATTAGCATTGACATTTTTGTTTTTTATTCATTTTTTTTATATTCATCATTCAAGTTTAAAAGTTACAATCCAGCTTTCACTCAAATCGAGATTTGGTTTCGATTAATTTTTTTATTTTTAACATTTATTGTCACGGTAAATAGTGAAATTATATTTTTGAAAACAACATTTGATACTCACTTTCTCACCTAGTGTTGGTTTGCTCATGCGTTGCGAAAATTTTCTATATCAGATTGGTCTATTGAGCAAAAATGGATGTCGATATTACTTCCATTGCTTCTTTTGTACAATAGTAAATAAAATAGGATTCTATTCATTCCCTTTACAATCATAATAATAATTATAAATTATTTCTCTCTCAGATCCAACGTTTCCATTGAATTTCCTGATTAATAGTTGGATTCCTGGAATGTTTGATGCACTTTTCCAAGCAACGTTTTTGTGCGCATTATTATTATTTTGGTTGTGTACATATCATGGAATAAGACAAGTATTTAATAAAACGCAGAATAATTCTACTTAATGCAGATCCTCATTAATTTTATAGAATATAAGACCATTTGTAACGTTTTACGGACCCAAATTATTAATTGTCGGATTCTTATGGTTGTCTGCCGTTACTTTTGTGAATTTTAGCACACAATAATGAATAGAGAGACAAGGAAGAAAAATGAGTCTAGAGCAGAGAGCAAGGAAGT
>JAQIXU010000453.1:0-33614 GCA_034701245.1 Strigamia transsilvanica | reverse complement strand
AAAAAAAGAATTCGGTATTATGAGGATAGTTTGACGTTACATCATCTCATGCAATCACCATTCAACCAGATTAGAATTTTAATAATTGCGCATGCGTTGAGATAATTGAACTATTTACCTGGCTCATCAACTATTGAAGCAACTGCCCCTTTCAGTTGGCTGCACAGGATGAAGGTGCAGCACAACTGGGCAGCTTGTCTTCTCTGCATCTCCATTTGCAATGTTTTGATGATGTCACCTGTCACGTGGTTGCGTTCGCCCCTCAGTAGAACGAAATCGAGCGGCGCAAGTTACGATGTAACGAGAGTGAGTTGCCAAATGCAAGAAAATTGATTCTCTGAAACAGAACGGGCACATTTGTTAGGAAAGTGTCTGAACATGTCTTGTCTCGATGAAAAGATAAAGAGCAAACACAAGGCGACATAAATTTTTTTTTTTAAATTAATTAATTATCAATAAATAAATAAATAAATAAATAGAAAGTGGAAAAATTCACACGTGAATCACTTCATATTTAAACAACAAAAACATAAACAGGATGCTATGATTATTATTTTAAATCTTTTATTAACTAAAGTGACATCAGGTTACACAAATTTCTTTCCAATTTGACATCAGTAAATACAAATAGGTGATTAGGTACAGTGCACATGCTAGTCTACAGTAATTTGTTAGTCTAGAACTAGAGACAGACATTGGAAGAAAAGTATCAAACAAAAATAGAATTTGATAATAATTGATATGTATAGAATGTCACAAAGGCTGAACTTTTGAGTACAGGATATTTACATCATGGGGTCACAATCACAAACATAGAACTATTAGTTTCCTTCATCTTTTAGCTTGAAATTTGTACAAGGGAAGTTGGAACTTGAATCGTATGAAACATGCAGATGCAGATTAAATTTAAAATGACCATTCTCTTGTTAACACTCAATGTTTGTTTATTTTTTTACTACATTATGAATATGGATAAATAAAAGATGACTTACCGATTCTACCCAGTAGATAGAGGCAAGTTCTTGTTAAAACCGGAAGTACACACACACACACACAAATGTTTTTAAGTAATATATCACAAAAGTATTGTTTTTACGGGGGGGATTTGAATGTTTAGATGTAAAGCAAGCGTTCTTTCTGCTCGTCGAATTCAAGTTTCAATCTGGAAATCTTGGGTTTTGGTTTAGAACAGTGCGACTGTAGTTTCACGTAAGCACAAAAACACAACAATGCCAGGATAGCAGGTAAGACGAGAAAGCAAATCAATAGCAACACCATTCCTGCCATTAATTCGACGGAAACTGATGGGCTAATAGCTGCAAATAAAGAGAGAGAGAGAAATGGAATTAACAAAATTATGGAAGTAGTTTTCCGGTAACGGAAATCAATACTGTACTATCAATTTTTATATGTACATAAATCTATTATTATTATTATTTGACTAGTTAATTTTCCTCGCACAACATTCATTTTATACACAACTTTGATTTAATCTTGTTGAAACACTTGAATATTTTTTTTTTCTTTTTAAAGTCAACTTAAAATAGAAATTAAATTTGTACAAAAAATGTTTATCAGCGCCAGATGGCGCTTTGTATTTCTTACCATGTCGTCCGGGAAGATAAGCATGAGACTGTTGAACAAATATAAACAAAACAACAGAAGAGGCTATAATTGTTGCCATCCTCATCGCCATCTTAAGACCCCTCCCACCCAGATGAATGACGTAGATAGAATTGGGTTGAAATGGCAAATGGAAGTTTGTGATGTACCCTCAGTTCAAACCCCATTTTTAAATAAAAATGTAAAAATGAAAAATTAAAAAATTATTGTGTATTTATTGTACGAAAACTCCTGCAAGTGAAGATCCGGAACGAAAATAAAAACGAAATAATATTCAAACACGAAGAACGAGATCGAAACATTCTGTCCATTTTGTGACATTCCCTCTGGAACTCCGTACATGATTTTTATTTCTCACGGAATCGCATTTGAAATCGTCCAACTCTTTTCGTATCCGATTAAATATACAAACACATTTTATTAATTAAATACCTTACAGTGCATGCATGTTGGAACATGAACTGCAAGTACTCGGTTTAAAATTTGTCGTTTAGAAACGTTGGAATTACATTTTGTTTTATTTTCGCTTTCACAATTTCACAATGGTTCTAACGCGCTCCCGTAGTTAATCAAAACTGTCATGGCAGATAGAGAGCCGTGCAGTGCAGCCGATCAAATGTCCAAACATGTTTTGTTTTGACTTCCGCGTAGCAAGGGAATTAGAAAGCTTTTCTCACTAAGATAACATATCAAATTACATCTCGTGATCACCGACCGTCGACTCACTCAGATGACGCGTCTTGTTCTTAAGACACCTTGAAATAGTCGTCGGTTGAGATCAGTTATTTTTAGATGCGGGAATGATGAGATTGAAACTCCGATGGAATTCTCTTTTATTCGCTTTTTGTTTGTCGTTTTATTCTTCAGTGGTTTCGGAGTTGGCTTAGCTCAAGGTAATTTTTTGTAGAAAATAAGTAAACACCTGGAAATTACCACCATCTGTCGTTAATTAACCAGTTACGGCACAATTTTCAATGGAATGATTGAACAAAAGCTGTAAATATACGAGTTAAAATGTATTTTTGGACAGTCTCTACTTTGGCTTTTGAAACGAGCACGATTGTCTCACAGCAGTATTTAGGCTAAGCAAACAATTATTTGATTTACATAGTCAATGTGGAATTCCAATTAGTAATTTGCAAAAGGAATTGAAGTTTATATAATTATTAAATGACAATGCTTTTTCTTGTCTGTTTCTTAAATAACACGATTTTTTTAATGAAAGATAATGAGTTAAATCTTATCAGGCAGTTGCAATTGTGTATTGATATGATGAAATGTCAAAGGGAAGAACTAGCATAAGAAATTTTTTTTTCATTTTTTATTTTGACTAATTTTCGCTTGTTTTCTTATCAGGTGACGACATTTCCTACATTGGTTGGACAGCTTTGATCGTTGTGATTCTTGTGTTTCTCGTTTGTGTCGGAATTCTGTGTATGAACCCGGAATTAATTTGGGCATGTTGTTACTGCTTCAAAGACCTCACCAAGAAATGCTGCCCTAATCTTTGGACTTCGTCGTGTTCGCAGCAAACTAATCATGTGAATCACATGGATACTTCACTTCCTATTGATGATGAACCTCCTCCTCCATATGATGAAGTTGTGGATTCAAGGTCAGTTTTTATTTCATTTATATTTCTATTGTCTTTATATCATTATTAACTGCAATGTATAAGACAAGATAAGGTATAGAATCACTCTTTTTTGTTTTAAATACTGATATATGTTTGTGATGTCACTATGAAATCAATTTATCATGTCATTTGGAACAGAAAAAAAAGTTACAAACTATTAGGTAAAAGTCCATCAAGATATTCTGCATGATGTCATAAATAAATATAAGTTGTAATGTGGCTAGAAACAACTTATGAGCCATGTAAGAGCTTTCTGAGTCACACTTCTCATTTGTTGACCAGTTTCTGTTTACTTACATTAAGTTATTAATAGAACCCTAAGTTTTAAAGGAGTAGAGAGTTATAAGTTTTACATGCATTGCAACAATAAAATTTCAATTCAACTAATAAAAAAGCAAATACAATAACATGGCTCACTTAGCCTTTGTTCAATAATGTCCTACTTCAATAAAAAGTAAAGTAAGTAAATAAATATACAGTATAATTTATAGTGAAATTGCTTCTTCAATGACTCGTTTAGTCATTGTTCGGTGTTTAATGTTGTAAAGCTGAAATCTGAAATAATCTCTGGATCAGGAGGAGTGGCTGTTGCTTTGAAGAAGGGGAAAACCCGATGTAATACGATGCGATTTTCTGAGCCTTTAGTAACAAGATTTTATGGTTGTTAACTTATTTAATAGATATGGATTTTTTTTTTCTCTCAAAAATAAATAAAGTTTACTTCCCCGTGGTGATATCACGATGCGATGCTGTGAAAATCAATATTTCAGGTTGGCATGATTAGTTTTGATGTGAATTCAACTGTCTCGCAAAGCTGCAAGCACCCGTGATTTTTATTATCGATTTTCAGTATTGCTCTTGTTATATTGCTATCTCCGATTCTCAGTATTTTTCTTATACATGCAGACAGATTCCAGCAGATTATTGTAGTCAAATTGGAAAGGATTTGATAATGTTTGACTTTAAGCGGCAAGAAATGTTTGATTTGCAAGCAACGGATCAAATTACGGGAAAAAGTTTGTTTGGTTTGGCTGACATCAAGTCGATGGCACCTAAAACCATTATTTTCAATTGAAATGTGAAACCAAGATCATGCGAATAAC
The DNA here is from genome assembly GCA_034701245.1 of Strigamia transsilvanica. Taxonomy (NCBI): domain Eukaryota; kingdom Metazoa; phylum Arthropoda; class Chilopoda; order Geophilomorpha; family Linotaeniidae; genus Strigamia; species Strigamia transsilvanica. The sequence continues at coordinate 29,252 of JAQIXU010000453.1, read as the reverse complement.
CCAAGGGGCAAACTTATCCTGTTTTCCTCTTATTCTTCATGTTGCCCTAACTTGATGAAAGATATTGCTTTTTACGGGATTTAAAAATTATGCAAGTAATGAAAAAAAATTTTCATCGTCTCTTCACTTTTTATTAAAAAAGAAATTGTAATTTGTAGTTTTTGAATTTTAATTAAGGGGAAAATCCATAACATTTTTTGTCCATTGCTAGATTAAATTAAAACGATCGATTTAGAGAATGAAATCAATATCAAGAGATGTATATTGTTCTGTATATTGCGGTTTGGTTGGTTTCTGTGTTCGGTTTGGTGGGCCTGAGTGATATTTAAGTTCTTACATTGCAAAACTATCTGGAGCAACTGTGGATTAATGATTTTCTGTATAAAACATGCAAAATTACATATTTTATTTTTACAAATCCCCAAGAGAGATTACCGATGTTTGGAAAATTCCGCTCGTCGCGCATGATCGTTTTTCTGGAACATAAATAATCCTAATTCAGTGGGGAAGCGAACATTTTTATTTTTTTCCCAGTTGCGTGTAAATCTGGAAATATATAGTAACTTTGCTGGATGTTAAAACTTGTGCTTAGAGATCGAGTTCGGTGATTTTCTGTGGATTTTCAGCCACATAGATATAACACAAATATATGTGCCTCGGCATTGACAGTTAACTTGAATTGCTGGCGTAATGTGATAAGACTAACGTGCTGAAATATAATTTGGCCATTTGTTACGCTACAGCAGCATTGTGGCTGTACACTGAACTAAACTTATAAATCGCTCCTGGAATGAGGATTTTAGAAGGGTTGTTTATATTTAGATTTCTGCTCTCGACAGAACGATGTATTTCCTGACAGACCCTACAATTTTATTATAAAATAACAAGACACAAAATTCGTTTTCCAACGTTAAAATATATTGAAAACAATTTTATCTAATCACATAGAAACTCAATTGATAAAAACCCATAAAAATAAACGGCGCATTTTAAATTAGGTTCATATTGATGACTTTTTTTACGCACCTCTTTGCATTACACTTGAGTTGACTAGTGCCGTGCCTCAAATCTATTTTAGATGCGCTGGGATCGCCCCATCGGGGCGGGCATCATTCAAATGATTTGCGCATTGAACTTTGGGAATGTCTTCAAAGAGAAATAAATGCTGAAATACACATTCTAGCTGTGCCAAATCGCTTTCTAAAAATACCTGTAACTTGTAGTAAATACTGTTCAACAGGCGTGAGACGAGTGTTTTCGTATTCCACTAACCTCTATGAATTGTTTTAATTAACATCCAACGAAATTCCACGGCTAATTAATAATTAGCTAATCTAACCTAAGTCATCTGAAATATCTCCAAAATGTCATTCAGTTATAGGTCAAGAATAAATTAACGATAATCGATATCATTCCACTCCTAACTCTCCCACTCCCGCCAAAAAAAAATGTCTTGTATCGTGTATCAGCCATTAATTCCGCCTGGTATTTTTGGATACGAATCGAACAGATGGGAGTTTATATTCATCTTTTTTTGCATGCGGTTTTTATTTTTTTTCCCTCTATTATTTTGAAATTTGTTATTGAAATTTTGGGATTAAATGGAGGAAATGTCTTGTAAGACAAATTCGGCTGAGAGTAACGATGGTAACAATTCCTAAACTGATGACGTCACTTGCTCACGAAGGTGTGACGTTTTCGAGCAGATGAACATCTGTGGCTTGCCTGGCTAGAAAGCAAACCAGCCAGGCGGTGTTTGCTGTTGGGTTCGATGAGGAATTTCCCATTTTTCAGGTTCGTAGTTTTCTGCATTTCTCTAGTCCTTGTATATGTTATGAAGGAAAATGCTGTCAAACAAAGAAAGTATTGCAGATTGTTTATTTCCTGTTTGTATTTGGATATTTGTTAAGAATGCAATTTCAAATTCTTGCGCTTATATATTTCTTTAGTGATGTTTCAATTTTTGCATTTAAATTCCAATGTGCAACTTGTCATTAGTTTTTTTTTTAAATTAGATAATTGGCGGTAACACAGTTTTCATATTTCTTTCCGATAATTACTTCAATTATTCCCATAGCAACAACAATTTACAAACACACTGCTGTGTTGTGCGCTTCGTTAATTATAATCATTGTTTCCTTTTCTTAAATCAGGCTGTCAATCATCTAAATGGATGCAACTGCAACATTTTTGTTTCGATTTGCCATTGGACTCGGGATTCTTTTACTTTTGGCTATTTTGTGGTGCAGCATTAGATCCTATTTGCTTAGAGTGAAGAAACTGAATAGGCCGCCGTGCACGTGCCCTCCGCGAAGTTATCTGATACCGCCGCCGCCTGAATTCGACTCGCGCCATTACCAAAAGGAAATCAAAGAGGGTTCTGCGGAAATGGTACCTAATACAATGCATTGTGTACCTGGAGTGTGCTCGGACATGGCCATACCGTTGTTCAGCGTGTAAACGGCTGGAATTTTAATGTTTCGAACTGTTTTACACACAAATGTCGCTCAAAGAAAACGTAATTTGATATTTTTGAAAATTGTCAAGTAATATAACTTCTAAACTGACTACGAGGGAATCAGTTTTAGTGACGCACTTTGACACCAGAGTGTTCTGAGAAGATACATCTATTCGCACTTTTTAATAAAATTCAAAAAATCAAAGTTTGGTGAGTTGATTTCTTTTGAAACAATTGTTTATTTCCGTTCTAGAAAACAAGAGTAATTCAATAGGTTGACGTGATGGAGTTAGTTTATTGTTGATGCATTGTGAACATAAATTCTTTTTGGTCACGCGATCTGCCAAGGGAATTTAGTTTGTTTTGTTTCCTAGTTTCTTCTATTTTTGTGTTTTAATTTTATTTTATTTTTTTTACATTTTACATTTTTTTTTGTAGAAAGGTCACATACATATTTAATATTTTAGGAGATTGAAATTTAACCGAAATGAATTTCTAACTTCTTATATAACTTAACTTATATTATGTGGTATTAAATATTAATAATGACGCCACTTGGCTGGCGGTTAATAGAATGTGACATCACTAGCATCTACCAGTATTTTAAATATAAAAAAATGGTAATAAAATAAGAAAAATCAATCTTGATTTTATTTTTTTTTAAATTAACTAAATTAATGTTCTTTTTTGTTGTTGTTGTCGTTGTTTTTGATGTTTTTCAGATGTCTGACGAAATAGAAACGTTTCTTATTCGTTTTGGCATTGGTTTAGCATCTTTTGTAGGTTTGGCCTATCTGCTCTGCCTACTTAACCGACATTTCTGTGCGCAACAAAATAAAATGCAACGATGCACGTGTAACGATCATTTTTTTCCCCAATCACGAAACGATGCTACGAGCATACCAGAAACACTGCCCACTCAAGGGCCGATTTATTCGATTACATCTGTCAGTCATAGTGCCGAAATTGATATGGCCGGATCAGGATGGGAAGTCATTTTACCTCTCTTGTAACAACAGTCTGGTTGCAGCAGCAAGTCAAATCTTTGCGCCATGAGAACACAAACTGTAAATTTACAATTGAGTTCACACTTGGGATTCTATTGCTTTTTTTCTGTTCCACTTAAAATGCCATCAGTATACGCAAGTTTTATAATTGATTAATTAAAATCGAATATTTGACTGTCGTAGCAACACTAACAAAGCATGAAAAATTGCAATTTGTGCGCCAATTTATGCAAGAAAGACTCCAACGGTGAACTCTTCTATTGTTAATGTGAATTTACATCGCCATAAACTCTTGAACATTTATAATTTTAAACCTATCATAAAGATTAATGACATTTGTGCGAATGTTACAACATGTATTTTTATTTTTTATTTTTATATAACCAATCTATGCTTTAAAATTGGTATTTTTCTGTTATCTAATGTGAAAAATATTACTTTTTCTGATCGCATATTGACGCTACATAAACTGCTTGAAGAATAAAGACGAAACTGCACAGTTGTGTTGATTATTGCTACACGCAAGAGTAGTTGTGTGTCTTCCAACCCTTTTATATGTGGTTTTTGTAAGAAACAAGGAGGAAATTAAAGAGAGACGAGAAAAGATTGCAAATTGAAAAGCCAAAGCAATTGTTTAGATATGTCTACTGTGTAGAAAACGAAAGTATATGCTTAACAATTTATGTTTATGTCCATGTCGTATGTCTTGCTGTATATATATAAAATATTTACAATAGTAATTACAGATTAACTCATAGAGATTGGTGTCGTTGCAATTTGGTTTGTTTAGAAGATGTAGTGAAATTACACCAAAGTGTTTTTTGTATGTTGTACTACATTGTCAAAGAAATTACTGTTTTATTTTTTCCTGTAATTTAGTAAATGATTTATTAATTTGTGTTAACTTTTACTTTAATACTGTGGCAATAAACATGACTAAAGGTTTTCAGGAGCTTTCGGTGTTTAACTTGTAAAAAAAAGTATTGATAAGGATTGATTGATTTTCTACGGTAAATTTTAATTTTACTAAAACTAATGTTTTAGCGCTAAAAGTGGCTTCACTGCTTATCTCTGTTAACGTTGGAGCTCGTAATTATCCAAGTCGGTCACACCCAGATCTACAGCATCTTTAAATGTCAATCACACACTTATTTTCAACTGTACGCATGAAAATTTAATGAGCTTTTAATTTAATTATTTATATAATTGACGGTAACGAATCCGTTAATTAATCATGAACTTGAGGCTATTTTTACGACACCTGTATTTTAAGCCATGAAATATTTAATTGGCGCTCGGTCGTCTGAGAGTCTGAGTGAAATCTTTCACTGACACAGTTGAATTCAGTTTGCAGATTTCTCGTGAGGAAATTGAAACGCTCAATTTGAGCCATTTAAAAACATTGTTTGCGGTTTTTATTTTTTATTTTCTTTTTTTCTTTTAATAAAAGGAATAATAGGTTCGTTTGTAGCAATGCTGTTGACGGAATTTTCAAAAATGAGGCACTATACATTCGCTTTGCCTTTCCACCTTGAGTATTGATTAGACATTACTTTTAGATGACGTCATACGAATGCCACGCCTACCAAAATGGAGTCGTGTTGGAAAGCCAACGTCCGCAGTGGCTTTTCAAAGAAGAGATTTGTGAAAATCGTGTAGCAGTGAAGATAGCAATTGAAATGGATGTGATAAGAATGATTTTATGTCGCAAATTGAAGTGGAAAAAATCTCATTAGGGTTAGTTGTTTTCTGTTTATCGAACCATAGTTGTGATTTTTGTTTAGGCCTAATGATGTTGCGTCAAATTCCTCATTTCGATTTGTTTCCGTAGATGTTTTTAGATGCATATCTGTGTAGTAAATTATTATTATTTATTTTAAAAATATTTTTTATCATATTTTTATTTTAAATGTTTTCGGGAAAAAATATTGCAAATTTTGCTGCAAAGATTTGAACATCATGATGGAAAATAAGATTTGAAAACACGCCTATTTATTTGGTTTAAGAGATTATCCTTTAATACGTTTTATAAAAATGAAAAAAAGTTGTATGTATTATATCAGTACCATGCACGTTATAAAAATTTAAAAAATTGTAAAAGCACTTAAGAAAAGCCCACCCAACCTGGGCGCACTTGCTTGTGGCCGCCATTGTTAAGCCTTTGAAACACACTTTGCTAGGCATGCGCAGTGTTAAAAAACGTTCAAAATTCTCAGAAAGAAAAACAAACTTAATTTTTAATATTTTTTTTATCTTTACATATTTTATTCAACCCAAAAACCAAAAATATAGAAATCTATATTTTTTTTTTGAATTTTTTTTGAATTTTTTAAATAAATAATAAATAAATTTTCTAAAAAGAAAAATGAAGTTTCTCTTCAAAAACTTCTCTAATTTATATTTCCAGGCGATGAAGTTATTGAGGGCGTGAAAATCAATCTTATCAATTCCGTCATGTCAGTTCTCGTCTTTATATTCACCTTCATCTCTCTGGTATTCTTCGTTTGGATAATGAGAAAAATTACAAAATGCATTAAAAAACCGACACGAGAACAAGACCAACCGTCGCCAACTCTACACGAAAACATTCCTATGCAACAAGCACAACCACACACGTTGGAACAATTGTTAAGTATGAACAAAATTCCAGACGGACGACGACTGTCTGCAATCAGCACTCATCACAAGCCGTACTTTTCCCATCCGCCATCGAGCATGCGCAGAGCCAGCGTGCAGAATGGGGCTGTCAAAGTACGCTCTTCCTCCAGTTCGCGAGTCGTTCCAACTTCCCGTCCATCAAATGTACCTCGACATCACTCACTTCTGCCAATCACCGGTGGTACTTTTCAGATAGAGGTGCCAGTCGTGGTAATGGTGCCGTCTAGTAACTTGCAAGCCAGACCGGTTACAGTTTTATACGGTGATCCTCCACCGCCTTTCGACGAAGAACCACCGCCACCTTACGAAGAGATTTTTGGAACTTCATCAAGAACACAGTCGAAACAGTAATCCACGTGATGCAAACAGTGCCTCTTCTTGTCTCAATGTTCATCTGCTACTTGATAAAAGCTTCAACTATTTTTTTCTTGCTTAGAATCCTTTCATCAGGTGTGATTGAAGTGGGACATAATTTTTATACACTGGTAACTGGTAGAAAATGGAATATTTCAGCAAGGTTAAGGTGTAATTATATGTCAAATAACACTGCTATAGAAATAAAATACATGGATTTAAATCAGAAATTCGAGAATGTTAGAATATGTCTCTGTACCTGTCAGGGCCGGATCAAGGGCTTGGGGGGCCCAAGGCACTTGAGATAAAAGGGGGCCCTTTGGAGGATGAATTTTTGTTTTTACTTAAAATTTTGGGCCTTTCTGTAAAAATATTATTGTCCCTCCCTTTTCCAAGACTGGATTTAGGCTTCGGCACAATAGACGCGGCCCTTGGGCCTCCGATTTTTAGGGGCCCAAAAATTCCAAAAAAAGAAGAATAAAATTTCCAAAAAATTTCCAAAAGAATTTTTAAAAAATAATTTTTTTCTTAAAAATTAACATTTGGGCTCCGTAAAAGGCTGTGGGAATGGTTCCCAGTTCGTAAAAATGCCTTTGGGGCCCAAAATTGCAACAAAAAAATTCACTAATTAATTTTTAAAAAAAAAATTTTCCAGATGGAGGGGCCCGGGCAAGTGCCCCCAGTGTCTCCCCCCTTAATCCGGTCCTGGTACTTGTGGCTGAAAGTTTGGGAGAAATTTATGGGGAAATTATTTTTTTGGAACATGTTTGTAAGTTCCAGATATGCAAGAACTTTGATGGAATGGAGCAATGCAGTAAACTGGAATATTAAGTTTGACAAGTTATTTTTCTAGGTTAAAACATTCTTAGAAAGACAAATGTCCATTTAAATCTTTTTGGATTTACGAGAATGGACATGAATGATAAATTGAGGTCTTTTGACATATTTGTTTGAAAGCTGGTGGAGATATTTTTGGACATACGTGTAGCTATCTCAATATTTGAAAGACATACACCGGATATTGCAACCGTTTTATATTGTGAATGTCGTTTTTCATTATTGGCGTGTTGCAAAAACTTTTTTTTTTATCTTTAACTTCCAATAAAAAAATGTTCACATGTTAAGGTTGGCTTTAAACCCATTTCTCAAATTTCTGATTTTTAATCTGTTGGCTTTTCTGTTGGACAGCTGGTTAATTTTGCAACATTGCAACATCTACTCATTCTACAAACTTTTTTTTTTTTAATATTTTAAACAGACGATACAAATATAGGAATGGGATGGTATAAATTGAAATCACCTAGTCTAGGTTCAAAAACAGTTAGACATATGAAGATAGGCATTTTGTCGCATTTTGCAATTCATAGTAGGCTTTTGTCATTTTGTGATATTCTCATAATGATTACTCTCTATGACCTGATTTTGAACTTTATATTTTCCATCTTGCAGTTATCTATCTATGTATTTTTATACAATTTTTCTTTTAAAAAAATAATAGATTCAGTAAGAATTATAAATTGATTTTAAATTAATCTGAATACAGGCAATTTACTTTGTCTTTTTATCTGTATACAGAAAAAATGCACAGAAACATTTTTTCTTTTTCACCTTTTTGGAATCTATAATGTAAATTATTATACTGCCTATTACATCTCTCAGTTCAAACGTTTCACACACCAGTTAGATGCAACAGTGCCTCTAATTTGTACATATTGTACATTGCAATTGCAGCTTTTTGTAAATATTAACTACCGGTGCCAGTACTATTTTTGCTTTTCACATTTTAATGTTTCTGATTCAAGTACTACTTTTCCGTGTTTATACTCTATTTTTAAAATCTTGTACATTCATTGCATGATTTTATTTTCAGTGAGTGACAAGATAGTCACAATAAAAAGGTTTGTTTTTGGTTTAAAATTAAATTTTTCGTAGACATTGCTGCGAGTATTTTTGTTTTCTATTTGTTGCTTTTGACTTTTAAACCAAGGTCACGTACCGACGTCATTCGAAGTCATTAATTTTATCGCTAAGTGTGTCACGGATGACGTCAAACAATTTCCGTATCGAAATCCCCTACTAAAGAAAGCCGAATAGATTTAAAGGCCGGCTCAAAGTGACATTTAATCAATAAGTTGTAGAAGCTTGTGCAAAACACGTCAATCCAGTTAAATAAACAAACTATTTTTGTAATTAGAACTATAATTGCTTTTAGCAAACAAATGATAATGTCACCCTAGCAGCTGTTTCTTTTAATATATCGTTTGAAGGAGAAAAACAACCCCATTGCGAATGAGGGCCGTGGTGCTGCAGCTATGGATGCTGTGTTTACGCACTGACGTGAGAGCTAGCGGGTACGGCTTGACGTTAAATACGCAGTTGTAGTTTCCTCTTTAACCATTACATCCTACTTTATGTGAGAACAATGATCAGGTGTAGTGAAGCTTTATTATTGGCAATGTTTTTATACGGATTGCTATCGTTTTCTGCTACTTACGACTCAGGTAAATTGTCAAGCAAATGTGTGAAATGAATATGAATTTATTTTTCAAATAATAATTCAAAAACAAATCCATCTTTATTTTTTTTTAAAAATAAAAATTTCTTTTTCTTTTTCAGATGACAGTTTTAAAGAAGGAAACCCGAAAAAGAAGAAATGTGGATTTGTAGATTTTTTTAAGGGTAAATGTGAAAGTTGGCCAGGATCAAATTTAAAGCCAAATTATTTACCGACAACCACACAACCACCAACTCCAGCAGGTGAGAAAAAGAGAAATATACAAACGATTAACCAATTATAATTGACACACGAGTTCTATTTCAGTTTTGTTGTGTGAATTTATGTGGTTTTTATAGCCGTGTATACTTCCAGGGGGAAAAATACACTCAAAACAAATTTAATACAGCATTTACACACATGTAAACACATTTTGCACGATTGGTTTTACATTTACGTAACTAAAAGAAATTCAAAATTGTGAGTTACTGCTGGGAAATGTGCTTAGTCATAATTTAAGTTATTCATATTTGTTGCACAATATGAGGTCGTAATGGCTATTGGCACAAGCTTTCAGTTTCAATATTTTAAGAGTCAATTATTGTGGAGGTGATGCTTTAAAATTAATTGAATTTAAATAGCTGCAAGGATTACGTAACAATCGAAACCTTGGTTCATTTTCTGTGCTATAATTATAGTCTATTTGTATGTTATCCACATACCCTTTTTACGTCTTCACGTTTTGGGGGGTATTTTGTTGCCCCTAGTGAAATACCTGCATTTTTGTGTTATCAAAAAGCAAACATAAATCACCTTGTGATTTAAGTGCAACAACCTCGAGGCAACATTTTATTAGTTTTAACATTTCCATGACATTAAAAACACTTTTTCTAATAAACATTATTTTTATTTCTGTGTAATTAGGAGAATTGTTTCTCAAGGTTTGATAAATATTTAACACAATGTCGAGTAAACCTTGTTTTAAGCATAAAGAAATGAAACCCTATGAATAAAACTCTAATAATCTGAAAATCTTGTTACACTTACACAGGGCCACCAAGAAAACACAAAAACAAATATGTTCTGCTTGGTGTACAAATGAAACATGGAATAGGAAAAGAAAATATGGGGGTCCGATCACTTTGTTGCCATTTTATTCGCTGTTTTTGCTTGTTATTTTGATTTCTTTCACTATTTTGCTTTGAGCGGTCCAAGTTAAGGCGAGCACAAACTGAGCATTGTTAGAAGCCGGAGTAAGCCGAGACGACGAAATCATGAGCGAAAAAATAAACCGACCTCGCAAACGTTAATTTGGGAGGGGTGGGGGTGTGTATCGCGAATCTTAGTATTCACGAATTTCGAGATTTCTTAATTTCGTGATTTGTATCGCGCATTCACAAATCGCGAACCCATAAATTGCGAAACTCGGATATCGCGAGTCTGTAGAATAGCGAATTAATCGCAATTTAGTGTTTAATAAAATTTCGCGGTTTCTTTTTTCATTAAATAATATTGCGAATTGTGGAAATTCGCGGAAAACCAATTCACGATGTGCTGGATTTGCACCAGTGCATCTCGCAGTATCTGGATTTGCGGTATAAATAATCGCGATTTTTGCATTCGCGATTTCTTTTCTTGCGATAGTACGTGCGCCATGTTAATTCGACATATCGGCAGGGCTCGAAATGAACTGGAACAAACCGGAATGGTGTTTTGGTTTGTAAAATTACTGAAAATATTGTTCTGGTACGTGATAATTTTTTTCTTGTAATTTTGTAATTGTACAAATTATACTTTAAAATTTTGAAGTGGCATTCTGGTTCGTGAAATTTTCCATTTCGAGCTCTGCGTATCGTTGGCCCTGCACTTCCACGTCGTGCGTGCAATCCAAAAAGAAAGTTTTATTAGACAAGAATTGTAATTTATTTATCCAGATTATTTCGGTTCGATGTTCGTGCCAACCCTTTTAGCCCATCTCAAGTTTTGTGATATTTTTACGCACACACAGCAAACACCTCTTGATGCTTCAACTTAAAATAAACACTAGAAATGATATAAATTTTGTAATATTTAAACATTTTTCTACTTCTTTTTCAGTTAATCCGTGGGATGACAAATCGTCGTCTTTTAACTTCGGTGCTTTCATCATCGCTCTATTCACATCTCTCATCATTGCCTTGTCAGGAGCTTTTGCCTGTTGGTGCTGCCGAACATTCATCCAGCAACGGGCCAATCAAAATGATCACAGTGAAATCTCGCCAACCTTAAGCTTGCCCATGGAATCTCTTGACGATGAAGCTCAATTAACTAATCGTGAGCGGCATATTGGCGTCTTACGCAGCAACAGTCTTCCGCCTTATTCTTCTGTTGCCAACAAGAACTCTGATGCAGACGGGACCAGCGATGAACCACCTCCATCCTATCGATCGTTGTTCGGTGCAACTGTCGAAGCCAATAAATCTTGATAAGTGCGAATTAACGGAAAACTACAAAGTGTTGTGAGATTGCTACCAATCATAATCGTGTCAAGTCATTTATGTGATTTCTCCAGCCGTTCTGTACGAATACGTAGCCATTTTTTTAATATTTCTATTTTTGGATTTTTACTTTTATTTTTCATTAACAAAAAAAGAAGAAAAAAAAAACAACAAAGACATATATATATATATATATATACAATGAACTTTTCAAACATAGGTGTAAATTTCTAACTTATTTATGTAAAAAAGAAAAAGAAAAACAAACAGCAAATCAAGACATGATTACAGTGACGGGGAAAGTGTGCATCCTAAGCGCCGTTTTCATGATCGGTCTCGTGGTTCTATGGCTGTGTCACGTGTGTTGCCGCAACATTTGGAACTTCATTCTCGTCCGTCTCGACTCCTCCTCGCGATTCTCTCGAATACTTGAACTATCCGAGATCAATCGAGAACGACTTCGCATCTTACCCACCACGGGCGGACCCATGACGCAACTAGCATTTCTAACAACCTATGTCTCGTCACCGGCCAGACCTCATCCGAACATGACCAACAACGCTCGAAACCTAAACAGAACTAGATCCGTTCGCAGCAACGGCCTCCACAATGGCAGCGCCACGCTCATCGGGCCCAACAACCGCCCCATCACAGTACAAAGACTTAGTCGACCGAGCGAGCGGACTCACAGTCAGGCGAACTTCGAGCCGCCCGTTCCGATCATTGAGCCCACACCGCCTCCTTGCTTGAGTATTGATTCGGGATCGGAACAGACACTGTGCGCCGATCCTTACCAAAGTGTAACTCTGACCATCGCTTCGGCCAACAGTCCTCCGCCTTCCTACCATTCGACGGAATCCATCGTGTCGCAACCGACGTCTGCTCAGAACCAGAGAATATTCCGCGAGTTTCCGCGGCAGACTTCGGATAGCTCGGAAACGAGCGTCAAGTCGGCACCGTCCGCTCAGGTGACCAGTGTCGCGCAACTTAGATGCGAAAGGCTCCAAAGGATTATGGAACTCAATGTTTCTTCTGTTTCCTCGTCTTCGTCCGGCGTGGATGACTTAAGTAATCATTTAAAGGAAGTGATGACTTCGGCTACTCTGACTGCTGTGGCGTGTGCTTTGCCGAATAACGGCGAGCCGCCGCCATCTTATGACGACCTGTTTGGAAGCAGTAGTAGTAGCGAGGGCATGAGTTCGCCAGATGTTTAATGGAAAGTACAAATTAAGCGATTTTTATTGTGTACGGTTGTGGTAAAAAAAAATTGGCGCTTTTAAGCCATGCTCTCGATAGAAAGATGCGACAATTTTTAAGACCGCAATTGTATGTTTCGTGCGTTGGATTGAGTTTGGATAAATCCACAATTCCCACATCTTTCTTCCCAGACCTAAAATGAGATTTTTAATATTAGGGATTTTTTTTCTTGGGTGGCATACATGATTTGTTTGTACATAAAATAATATTATATAATTAAGATATACGGTATATGAACCAGTAAAAGTAAAATTGTTCATGATCAATCTATTTTTTAATGTCCAGATAGAAATGATAGTTTGTTATTATCTTTTTATTTTGAAATACTTAGCGTATTGTTTTTATTTACATAATATAGTACTATTCATAATATCATGTTTATGACTTGGAAAAAGATTTTTTCTTTTTATTTACATACAAGTTTTGTTGTATAAATAAATGTGATTGTAATGAAATTTGAAATGATAGTTAGAATTATTCTTATTATTTCAACAGTATTAGATTTAAATATCCAAGAAAAGTGAATTATTTAAGAGTTTTATATTTCGCCATTTTACGGGTTTTCCGGTCCTGGTTGAACTGGTTTTTGTGGATAAAGGTAACTGTAGTCCGGTGGGGCAATAGCAACGTTTGTTATCGGCACTGTGCGGGCGTTAGGATTTGATGAAGCGAAAGATCCGTACGTGTTTTGAAGTGTTTGGAAGTGCGCGGAGCAAAATTGGCAATTGTCGGCTGGCATCGGAAAACGGGCGTATCTCAGACGAGTGGTCCTATTTCTACGGTGCGACGGACAGTTTGGATGATGGCTGGGTGAATGTCTTCGCAAACAATAGTAAATAATGAGCAAGATCACGAATATAAATATAACGCTTGCAATGACATAAAATGTGCCCATGTTGCCATGGTGATGAGGATGTTTGTGGCGGTCATGGCCACCGTTAAGATGAAATGATTGCGTTTCTACAGAATTAAAAGAAACGGAAAAACAAAGAAAAGAATTTTAAAAATGAACAAAATTTGTGAATCAAATTATTTATAAATTCTTAAACAAATTTCTAGGATTTTCAACACGTGACGAGTTTTTGGCCAATTAGGTGAGTGCAAATGGCTGCCAATGGAAGTGGCAAAAAGCTACAATGGCGGCAGATGATTGAGCATGGTAAGTTAAATAATAAAATAAAATGATATATGAATACAGAGTTATTGCCGAACTACTTTGTTTTTGGTATTGTAAAAGTTATTTTTTTCATGTTTAAAGTTGAAAAAAATGCATAAATCGTGAAATAATATGTAGAAAACGTATTTCCCCACAAATAATTTTGAAATTTGTGCCAACTCCAATTTCGATATCATTATAACTGATAAAAGCACAGCACGCAATATTTGTCGTTTTTAAATTGAAGTGGAAATAAATTCTACGTTAGTTCTTTGTTTTACACAGCATCTCTACAGTGGTGTGTGTAAAACTTTCCCTATACAAAATCCCATTCTAAATACTATGTATATATATAATCACCTTGAATAAAAGTGGAAACCACCCAAAGAAGATTGAAAACTGTACATCCAAACAGCACCATTTTCCTAACTATTGACTTAGTAGCTCATGTGATTGATATTTTTTTTGTTAATGACGATTAATTGTTTGTTGATAAAACTGATTTCCCATTTTCTAGCTCAGTGGCAAAACAAAAAAATCAAAAAAGATAAGAGATGTTGACATCATGTTGCAATTTACGTTCCCAATTTCAATGTATAAAAAAAAAAATCTTTATATTTATATTTACACACAAATGACACAATTAACAATTGCTTTTTTTCTCTCTTTCGCATTCGCCAGGAAAAAGATTTTGATACGACGGTGGAGGAGTAAATCCCGGCTGCACAGATGGTTTAGAACAACTAGGAATGTGTATTGATGTTGATTGAATGCTTCCGTATTCAAATCCTTCACTAGTCACATTAATGGGACCGTTAACAACACTTTCTTGCTTCTTACAACATGGTGGACAACATGTCTGAAAGACGACAAGAAGCACAACTAAACAGAATAAACTTAATCCAATTGTCGGTGGCAGATAGGGCCATTTGTCAGTATTTGAACCAGAAACAACATCTGAAGAAAATGAAGGCGAAAAGTAATAATAATAATTGTTTTATTAATTTAGGTGGGATTTATTCAAACTTACCTTGAATGTAGAGCAAAAGGAAAAAAATTGCTCGTTGAATTGGAAAATGATCCATTTTGTATCTGTTTACATCGCATCGATGGAGTTATTTTTAAAAGTGTTATGGTAGACGCGCCTAGCAGATTATTTACTGCTGATAAAGTCTCGCCAATGCGAAGGAACTACAGCTGGAAAAATGTTATCTGCGGAGGTGGAAAACAGGATTCTTGGGAAAACCTAGTTGGTCAGTTTTAATAATCATACCGGATGTACACACATGAATTTCCAATTTTTCAAAAAAAATTTGCTTGGTAAAAAGTTAGATTACCACAATGAATTACCTTTTTTAGTTGGAAATTTGTAAATTTATCCTTTGAGGGTCAAGCTGTCTCGGTATTTTGCATAAAACTAGACCAGTCCAGAATCCTGTGGCACTAGTGCATAAAAACTGCAAGGTTGCTTGGTTAAGGGGTGTTATGTTTCGTCTGAGCGTGGTAATAGGAGTGTTTGAAATATTGAAATATTCCAAGTGATGTGGTAATATCTGATTGGTTTCCACGAAACTGTTCATGAAATGACTCTTTATCTAATCAGTTATTAAATAAATGTTCAGCCATCCACAATATGAAGGTCAAGGACTCAGGGGACCCCAAAAATGACCAATCCCAACGGGAATTTCAAAATAAATAAAAAAATACATTTTGTGTCAAGATTTTATTCGCATGTGATAAGATTGCAACACACTAGAGCAGTGAGATAGATATGTAATCCTCGTCATGCTCGTTATCGTGGTGCAATTTATTTTAATACTCCTATGTTTACAAAATGATTTACAGTAGAGTGATTAATTAAGAAAGGGGGGAAAGAGATCTTGATATGATGGGGGTGGATCATCGCTTATTCTTCTCTGTACATTTATTGATGTTGTGTTAACATTCACATTAATAGTATTTTCTGGTGGTTTACAAAATGGCAAACAACACGATTTTGCAATGGCATAAATTACTATTACACCAAATACTACATATCCCATTGTTGGCGCCCAAATCCAAACATCATTTGATGCAGAAACTTCTAATATCAATTAAAAGATTAAATCAAAACTGCATTATTCCACATTATCAACTCACCTTTTATGTGAAGTGACAAAAAGAAACCCACATACAGAAATAACTGAGCCATACATTTGCAGAAAGTGAAGAATATCAATTAGCTTTACCTCCTTAAGCTGCCTTGATTTCTGGTAAATAGTATATTGAAATGTGATATGTTTTTAAAGGTGTTGAGGAGGGAACTAAAAATAATTCTTAGAAATGTGTTTCGTATAAATGGGAAAATTTAATTTGTGATGACTAGTACATCCTGTGTGTATACACAATTGTCTATCCTGCCATGTCATAAACTTGTTTGGCTGGCTGTGTGATTAGAAATAGAGTGGGTGATTTTATTTACATAGCTTAATCTTTGTTACTTTTTTGTTGGTTGATAATTCTCCTTGGTTTCCATGGCCAAACGATATGAGAACCAAATATTTAATTTTTTTGCTGATAAGTGTTATGTTCTTCTGAATTGATCAAACTGGTTTTCAATGTGCACACTTTTAATCCCCGTGTTCTTAACTTTATTTACATAGCGATGGATTTGGTATTGTATCTTAAAACGTGATCTAAACCAATTATTGGTTCATTATTCTATATTTATATACAATTGCCTATAACAATCTATCCATATATTACATCTCTCCGGGAACCTTATTTGTAAGGTTCCCTTCGTTTGGTTTCTTCTTGTTCTTCTCATACCGCTTGATTTTGGATGAGGTTGGTATGACTTCGCTTCTTGATGCCGCCAAGCCCGTCTGACCTAGAGTTGGGTTTCGGGAATTTTCTGATGGGAATTCTCGAGAAATTTTCGAGATTTTCCATCTCGAATCTCGAGAATTGAAATTTTTAATATTTTGGGAAATCCCGTATCTCGAGATTGTGATTTTCTCGGGAAATACCCAACTCTAATCACAACTAGAAATACCCAACTCTAATCACAACTAGAAATACTCAGCTCTAATCACAACTAGAAATACCCAACTCTAATCACAAGTACCACCAAGTAGCTCGAGGTATGAAAATTCCTTACAGCACAGTGAATTATGTGTTCCAACTCATACAACAGGTGTAAAAAGAAATGTGGACCCTGAAAAAAAATTAAATTTTCATGCAGCATAAGGTATGCCATTTGCAGTCACAACAAGAGAGAGTCACAGCACCAAAGTTGAAGAAAACACTCCAATTACCAGTTAGTAGCAGAACTGTTTCGAGAGAATTTAAAGACCAAGGATTCTGCTATACTATTGTTAAGAAAGATTTGCCATTAAGCAAAAAATGAGACTAAACAACTGGGAATAGTGAAGGATTGGATTCATAAAAATCACCCATGGATGATAACTGTGTTTACAGATGAGAAACGCTTCTCATTTCATGGTCCTGATAATTTTCGATCTTACATAGCCCCAAAAATACCAGTGCCATCAAGAAACAAAAGACAACAGGATGGAGGATCCATCAGTTTGGGATATGGTGTTGTCTAATGGAATCATCCACCTAGAAAGGCTTTATGAAAGAGTTAATTTACATCAATGCACTCAGATGCTTGAAACATCAGTTCTGCCCATCTAAAAACACAATTTGAAAAAGAATTGTTTTGGTTTCAGCAGGATAACTTCCCCATACACACATCGAAATTGTCAATGCAGTGGTTCACCCAACAAAAAATTCAAGTTTTGGAGTGGCTCATTTGCAATCCGGATCTAAACCCAATGGAAAACATTTGGCATTTCCTTAGCAACATTGTCTACAACAGAAACCAGTATCCGCATTATTATGCGGATGAATTATGGGACTCAGTTCTGGATACAGGTGACAAGCTTCAGAATAAAAAAACTGATGTTTTACTGAAATTATTCACTATTTTCCCACATCAATTGACTGATGTGCTCCAAAACAAAGGAGGGAAGCCAAACCACTAAATTCCACTGAAAATTCACAGTGGAATTCTACAAATTTTTTATTTTTTCTCATTTGGTCAAAAAAACTTGTTAAAAATTGGTGAAAAAATGGATATTGTTTGATGCATTGTTATATTATTGAATTCTTGTTTGTAGTTTGTTGTTTGTTATTTTAAATGTTTGTTTCAAATCTTTTGTTACTTTTTCAATCAGCAGTGTCTGGCATTAAAATATTAGATTATCAAAAAAATTTGACTTGGAGTGTTATTAATGATAGCTTGCTTCCTATATCCACTTGCATCTTCATTTTATGCTTATCCACATATACACTCAACCCTCGCTTAACTGCCTAGCAGTGCTGGACTGGCAAGGCGGGCTATCGGGAGTTTCCTGGTGGCCCGTGGCTCAGTGGCCCGTGGTCGACCCGCCAAACCCGCCGTCGCTCATCCCAACCCGCCGTCGCTTGCCTGTCCCGTGTGGCCCGACCCATCCGGATTTCCCGGTAGAAAATTTGTTCCCTGCTGCCTAGATAGGTTCCCAAAAAGTTGGCTTTAAAGCAAAATGCTGTATAACGAATCAGGGATAATTCCTCCTGATGTGTTATGGAATTACCCGATTTTTGGCCTTATATCGAAAATATTTGGCCGCAAATCGAAATTTAGCCATAATGGGACAAGGCCGTTATGGCGAAACGTCGTATAAATAGCGGCCATCAAGCGAGGGTTGAGTGTACTGTCAATATTATGGGCAGGTGACGACTCAAGGTTGGCTGGACCACAAAGATGTAATAATCCGACATTTGTTGACCCGTTATTTGTTGTTGTTCAACCCATTTGTGATTGTTCTGAAATGGTCGGTACATGATCAGGGGAGACCACAAAGCCGCCGGGCACAACATTCACTTAAAATTATATTCAAGAACAACACAATGGACAGAGAACTGTTTTAAATATTATGTTTTATTGCCAGGTTGTCTAGGGGTCAGTGCTCTGAACAAGTAAGTGGAGTTCCATGTTGTTTCTGAGTGCCACTGCACTCGAAGCCCAGTTTGACCGCTGGCTGCCATCGCTGACCACCAGCGTGGTTGGATATTTCTAGGGCGCCATGACCAGTGTCATGGCCCCGTCATCTAGACCAGTGGTTCTCAAACTTTTTTCACTGCGGCACCCTTGTCGGGCTAAAAAAATTTTGCGGCACCCCTTTTGGGCTAAAAAAAATTTCGTGGCACCCTTGTTGTGCTAAAAAAGAATAAAAAGCAGTACAAATTTAATGGTTAGTTGTCTTTAAGGCGATGAATGAAACTGTTTGGATGAATTTTTCATTATTTCCTTTATGTTTATGGGAAGTTTAGTTAATTTTACCCTGAAATCTCTTGACTCTGAAAGTTTGCTCCTGTATCTGTTTTTCTTGATTATTGCCACGGCACCCCTGGCATACGCTCGCGGCACCCCAGGGTGCCCCGGCACCCAGTTTGAGAACCTAGGATCTAGACGCTCAGGTCCCGGCGGTGGACAGCATCCACACACCGCGTGTTGTCTGCTAGCAGCAGCCGAATCATCTCAAATGCGAGAACCTGGCCAGTTGCAACTAGTCGTTCTGGTGCCAAAGACAAGACTGTCAGGAACATGGCATTGTCAACCTGGTCACGTGACTTCCGCTCAAAGACCAGTTGTACGTCATTTCCTGGTCTTTTGCGCGCTTTCTTTCCTCTTACCGTTTGCGCCACCATCTAGCTATTGATTAAACCTCATTTTTAGACAAACTCTTGCTATGTGTCTAATGCTACCTGTATGTGTGTGACCTTCGATCGGCCAGTACTGTCAATGTTGTATACTTCGGGTGTGCCTGTCGACTGCTTATGTTGTATCTCAATAGTGCAATTGGCCAGTTCCCTGTTGTCTGCATTCTTGTAGGCAAGTTGACCCTGTTCGGGTGCTTCAGCTGCTAAGGGCAACTTGTTTGCCTTATCCTCCTCCAATAGTCCCAACCAAAGCTCGTTGTTATTAATCCCCGCTATAAATTGGGTCATTACGGTATCTTCTTTCATGGTTTTTATTGGGAACTTGCATAACCTGGATTGAGCTCGCAAGTCTGCTCCAAACTTGATTACTGTTTCCCCAAGTTGACACTAAATGTTGATTAATTAATGCTTTTGAACATGCGGTTTAGCTATAGATTGGTAATGTTCGTTAAGTTTGGCAGTAATCTCAGCATACATAACTTTATCCAGCGTTCCTACTGTTGAAGTAAATAGTTGCTTCTGATTTACAACTTGGACCTTATTCAGTAGGCAAAAATCCTCAAATTGGCTTTTATACTGATTCCATGATTCTTCTGATTTACCCAAATAGGGTCCAATATTGCCCAAAAGGTGTGGTGGTCTGTCAGCTTGTTCTTTGATCAAAGTTGTCAATGCAAGAAGCAAATCATTTGTAGAAGTACCTGGAAGCTATGACTGATTCCTTAGATTCTTTAGTTACAGACATATTGAATTCTTGTTCTCAAATGTAATGATGGCTTCCAAAGATTGTTCCAAATTTACTCAAAAATTTTCATCGATATTACTGCGTGTTGTTAAAACTGGCTCTAGTATGAGTTTGTCATTGTCCTCATCGCCATCATGTCATGTTCTTCTGAATTGATAAAACTGGTTTTCAATATGCACACTTTTAATCCCTGTGTTGTTAACTCTATTTACATAGTGATCGATTTGGTATTACTGTATATCTCAAAACGTGATCTAAACAATTGGTGTACTGTTAATTATTGGTTCATTATTTTATCTATTTATATGCAATTGCCTTCAACAATCTATCCAGATGTTACAATAAGTATATTTACGTTTTTTGAGTCCAAGTCTGCTGCTAGGAAAATTTGGCTGCATATTTCGGTTCAATAAAGGGTTTCATTGAAAGAGGTAATTTTGTAATTTTGTAATTTTAACAATTTTGTGCTTTTGGATTTGTCACGTGATATAATTTCATGTTCATAATTGTAAAAGCAGAAAAAAGGAAAAATTCAAAATCACAAAATAAAGTAAAAGGCAGTTTTTGCGATTTTGTGACTTGTTGAAACACAACATAATGGAGGCAGCGATGCTCAATCTAAGTGGCCATTTCGTATAAGCAAATCATTTGTGAATTTGTAAATAGCTAGACAAATCAAAACAACTTCAGAGTACTCCATAAAACTTGTAAGTGTGAAAATGTTGTTGTTTGTACCTAAAGTTAAAATTTTTTATTTCATGTTGAATTGGTTCGTAAACAGAATTTTCTGTATCACATTTTTCGGTGATTATGTCATGTGACTATTTTCAGAATCTTGAAATTTCACGAATGAAAAAATCGTGCAATTGAATTTGAGGGCATCAAAAATGATTGATTTTGTGATTAATCGAAAATCACAAAATTACAAAACCGTACATTTAATGAAACCCCCTAACATTCTGCTAGCAATCAGGTCAAAATTCTCAACAATTGAGCTCACTCGTAACTTATTGTTTCACTGCCATCTTCACAGCACTTCCGGTTTATCCGTTTAAATGCACCCATTGTTTTATAATTTGTTTGTCGTTGGAAAATTTGTTTACACCTGAATTTTGGTTGGTACAAGTGACACAAAAATGACGAACAGGTTCTGCAATAATTTAGCTGGCAATTATTTATTCGGGAATAGAAATTCGTACGCTGGTGGTGGTGTATACCCCGGTTGCACCGAATCACTAGCATTAAGTGGTATGTTTATTAATAACGTTTCGTTAATGTTTCCATGTTCACATTCATCTTCAGTCACGTTAACGTTCGCAAGATCAGTTTGCGATTTTTTACAACAAGACGAACAGTAAATCTGAGATATTACGTAGGCTATAGCAATTCCAAATAAAGCAAACACCGATGCTGGTGGTAGATAAAGCAAAACGATATCACTTGATGCTAAAACACCTGGAATAAATTTACAAAAGAAAAAAAATGAAAATTTAAATGAAAATTTAATACTCGAAACTAAAACTTACCTCGTATGCAATTTGATAGGAGAAACAGAGGTGGGTTTATTGAAAACTGAGCCATCAATGTTTAGGATAAACATTTGAGTTTTAAAAAATAGATAAGTATATTTGGGTTCCTGGAATTTTTAAAATGACTTTAAATCAATAAGGGTATTCAGAAACTACTTCCCATTTTGGAATTTGTTTTACATTGCTTATTTTTTAATTTTTTTATTTAAACATAACACGTCTTTTTTAATTTTTTTATTTAATTATCGGAAACAATGAACACTAGGCGCATTCATAAAGTCATTTAAACTTGTTTAAAATTTTTAAACTGGTCTAAATGTAAGATTTTACGTGTTAAATCTGATATTTAATCAAGTTTAAATGACTTTATGAATGCGCCTACTATTTATTAACACCGGCGAAGCAATACATTTTAAAATGTAGAGTAATTTTTGAATACACTTCTAATAGTGGCATAAAAATGTTTATACGTTAGAGGCCTACCTGGCAGTGCGATGAATGACTTCTGTGTAGTAAACCATTCGGATATGACGTCTGATGGTACTTGGAAGTGGGGTTAGGTTACAGGGAAAAACCACTCGCATTTTAGTTTACATTAATGACAGGATGTGTAACTTTCGTGCAGACAACTAGATAAACATTTATACTGGTAGTAATAATTACTAGAATTGAAATTTCTAGAATAGAATTTTATCTTTTTTGTTTGTTTATAGAATCAAGATGAGGACAACATCTCGCGCAAATAGTGAGTACATTTTATTATTATCATGTATCGTTAACAATTTTTCATGCTTGGTGAAATATGCGGAGGTGTAAAAATTGATGACATTCTGTAACCAGAGCCGGTGCGAGTGCTGTGAGGGGATTCGATCATCTTAGCAACAGGGTCATTTTAACGACACCTTCAAATGGTGGTCAGTTTAGGTTAAGTTAGGACGGATTAAGTCAGGTTAATTCGGGTTAGGTCACATTAGTTGATTTTAAGGATCACTTACGTCGCTCTTGAGGCTTTCCAAGTGGCGCAGTCGACAACTGGATGTTGTCAGCAGCCTGTGTTAGGAGTTTGTAGAGTTTTTGGCCAGCTGTGGGCAACTGACAAGACCTAGATGGATTTCGAATTTCGACCCAGCACAAAGCCAGAGTTTGGAGTAACTGGTTAGTTAGTCAACTCGATTTCCAAGGCGAGTTAATTGTCGCAGCTGTTGATGGGCCGATTCGGAATTTAAAGAATTAAACGAGCAGAATAAAGAGGTTTTTCGTTGAAAACGAAGTATCATTCCGGTTTGAAGAATTTTCGCGAGGAGCGAATTTTTCGAGTCCGAATGGCCCGAGATTATTTGTCGCAAGAAGCGACAGTGAATATTTTGTACGAAAGGATTTGGCAAGCCAGCTCGGTTGTCAAGAAGGTTCACAGCTGTTTTGGAGGTCAAGAGGGCCTTACAAAAGGTGAAATTCGAATTTCGACCCGTCGCAAAGCCAGGGATTGGAGCGATTGGGTAGACAACTTGGATTTCGACTCGGACATTGACGTTGCTGTGTCAGACGAAAATTCGGAAAAGGAAGCGGAAAAGAAAGGAAAGCGAGGCAAGTAAATCGAAATCGCTCGAAACGAAATATATTACGTCGATTTTCATCGAGATTCGGCGCTAGAAGCGGATTTTTTTTTTCCAACCACATTCTCCGAATTGATCTGTTGTTTATATCGCTGGAAGCGGAAGAAAAGATATTTCGTTGCAACGTGGATGCAGAAGAAAGAATCGACTGTCCGAATTAGACGTCAGATTGGTGTTGAGCTGCAAGAATTCGAATTGGATCTTCGAATTGCAAGGACTTGAACGGAATTTCGTAGCCACGAGTGGAATAAATTAACTACTCTGATGCCAGAAGATTGTCTGCTGTGCACAGAAGTTTTAAGGGCCTAAAAAAAAAGGTGAAAATTTGAATTTCGACCCGTCGCTGACCAGAGTTTGGGGAGATTCGGGCAGACGGTTTGAATTTCAACCGGGCCAGAAATAGTAAATAGTAAATAGTAAATTTTAAACAAAGTGTAGACAAAATTTTGTGTATTGGTGCTGTTGTAATAATTCAGAACAAAGGATTTGGTGGGAATGGTGTGAGTCTTTTTTATTTTTCTTCAAATGTTAGCCGGAGCTTGTAATCGAGGGCGACTTGTATTCTGAATTGCGGGTTTTTGATGCGGCTTGTAATCGAGGGCGACTTGTAATGGAGGGTGGCTTCTATTCGAAGAAATGTGGAAACCGGGATTCTACTGTACTTTCGATGAAAACAAAAGTTTGTTTTCCTTGTTGAAATCCTGTTCACGACGCCAATTTAGTATACGAAACTAATTATCCAGGGTTTGTAGATTTCCCACTTGGAAACTCAGCTTTAAAAATGTGCAATGATATTTTAGAGTTGACTATTTCATTTTGTACCCGTTTTGTTGCTAAGCATCTTACATTATTTACATTTAAGATAATGAACAATTTGAATGCATTTGCGTGTTGCTGATGCAACAGTTATGGCGTATGACCGTTTTCAGAAACTTAAAATTGCACAAATCCAAAATTGTGCAAAGGAATTTTAGAGCATCAAAAATGATTGATTTTGTGATTAATAGAAAATCATAAAATTACAAAACCATACATTTAATGAAATCCCCTGTTATATGTTTGATTTAATTTGCTTTATTGCTTTATAGACAAGCAGATATTTTACTTCAGGTTGCACAAAACGAAAAATACAATTAATAGTCTGATCAAACAATCCTTTTGTAAAATGCGCAACGTTTTCCCTCTATTGCCATGACCATATCTCTCCTTTGGGACAGTTGTGTTTATTAACTTTGTTGCATTGTCCAAAAAGGGGATGGTTTGACCATCTACTGCGATACTTGTGTAAACTATGTTATTTGAAGTAGTGATGTCATTTGAAGTTGTAACGTCAGTTGAAGTTGTGACGTTTGTTGAAGTAGTCACTACTTCAACTAACGTCACATCTTCAACTGAAGTAGTGACGTTATTTGAAGTAGTGACGTTATTTGAAATAGTGACGTTATTTGAAATAGTGACGTTATTTGAAATAGTGACGTTATTTGAAATAGTGACGTTATTTGAAATGGTGACATCATCTTGATTCCTCCCTGAAAATATTTAATTTGAATTTTAAACAATTATAATAATTGAAAGTTGGCTCATGCTTCATTATAGCTAGGACTATTATACACTGGACTTCCCATCCAGTTATCTGGATGTCGCTTTGGTATGTGGGCAGTTTGACTCAAAGAGTCTTTTTTATTACCGTAGTTAGTACTTGTTAGTTTATCAGTAGTCATGCTTTCTTCGTAAAGAATATCAATATCATCAATCGCGAGGTATGATCCTGGGTGAACTGTAGCATCAATTAAAATCTTGAAGAAAAAAGTTTTTACAGGTTAGCCAACTTAAAAAAGTAATTTAGCTCTAACTTTGAAATCCTCTCGAATATCTGTGATGTCTAAATTAATTTCTATCCATTGCGAATTAACATCTGTCCTTCGATCGGAGCTCCACAGC
Source organism: Strigamia transsilvanica (assembly GCA_034701245.1). Taxonomy (NCBI): domain Eukaryota; kingdom Metazoa; phylum Arthropoda; class Chilopoda; order Geophilomorpha; family Linotaeniidae; genus Strigamia; species Strigamia transsilvanica. The sequence continues at coordinate 3,815 of JAQIXU010000453.1, read as the reverse complement.
ACAGAATATTGCCCAGAAGACAATACTTTTCCAATTTTAAGCGTGCTTGTTTCATTTTGCCAATCATTTACAAAGTACCACATGATAAAACGAGCAAAATTCGAAGCAAGTAGCAAAGGACTGGAAAGTCGCGCATATTGTGTTATATTGTTGCTTGGAATAACTCGAAGAAACGGCTTGTCTGAAAAAAAAATGCACGTTTGTCTACAACACAGCAAAATAAATGTAATAATGAAGGTACTTTGATTTCTTGATGAAATGCGAGGCGATTGCCTTACTATTTCCCATGCTGCGTAACTCGCTAAACCCATACGCCAACTGCAAAGATCATTCTCAAACGAACACTTGAGACTTAATCTGTCAAAACATTCTCCAACTGTTACATTGTCAAGACCAATTGCAGTTCCTTTTTGAACCTCTCCTTGGAAGATAACTTGGGTGCCAAGGTAGCTGTTCTAAAAATTAGTTATTTGATTATGGTATATGGAAATTATGTAATTATGGTATTTGACCTTGGTGTTGACATTGGTACAGATAGTTTCATGTCTCCAATTCTGGGCATCCGATCTCATTTTTCGAGAATCAAATATCCAGTGAGTGTTTTGTTGGGTAGTTTTTAATTTTAGTTCTGGTGTAGAAGTGTTTGAAGGAAGAATAAAATATGCAAATGATATTTGCAAATAGGAAGAATGGTTGAGCATTGCTGTTGATGTGATTTGGCTCAATTGGACTTGTTGTTGGGAATTGCTGGAGTTATAAGTTAGCGATAGAAAGTTGTCATCGTGGTCATTGGCTGCGAGGAAATGTAAATGTTGTAAACGAATGGAAATTGTTTACTGTAATATTGATTTACGAGGTTTTGGTTTAGTGGGATCGTTTTGGCCTGCAATTTTCCACTCGGTTCCTTTGGATTTAGTTGTCCAGTTACAAAAGTCATCAAAACGGCATTCGATTGTACTTGATGTTTTGAAACAGCCTGATTTGAATTTATCTAGTTATTAATTTTTTTCTAAGGTGGTGTTAATTTTTTCTTACTATTAACTCGTAACACTTCAATCTCGCCTAGAGTGATTTGGTCATTGTCTGATACTTCAGCATAAAAATCAAACTGAAAAGTACACATACACACAATCAAATTACCGGTAATCAAATTAAGAAAATAAACAAAATTGACCCAAAATATAATTCAAAAAAAAATTAAAATAACCAAAACCCCCAGAAAAATCTCCCAAAAACACTGGTTTTCTCAATATTGTTTCATTCATGTGATTTGTATGCTACCGGAATACGGTATGATAAAAATACTAAAATATTAAATACAATATTTTAAATAGTGGTACATATTAGTTTTTGATGCTAAAAATATGTTTAAACTTTAATTACCTTGTAGTAGTCTGGAGCATGAGGAAAGCAAATCAATTTTGTTTGCCATTTTCCATTTGTGTTTTGACTTTCAAACATCTTATTTACTGTATTGTTATTGTATATTTGCTGAAGTATTAATTTTGTCTTGGAATGTGTATGTTTCCGGTATATTATGTACGAAAATGAAATAATAAAGCTGAGATCTTTTTGCATGTGCAGTCTACTGCGTACATGGTCAGTAGTGTTGGCAATAAACGGGAAAGTTTCTCCGTCATGATACAAAACTAAAAACATTATGAATTATTATTATTATTAATAATCGATTGTGTCGTGTTACAACTTGACCATTGTCCATTTGATATTTACTTCTACACATCGCTTAATAGTTACCTTGCCCTTGTTTGTGGGTCACAATTTCCCAAATAATAACAACTGGGCTAGTAATGTTTCCGAAATAAGAGCGATCTAATTTTTTTATGCAAGAAATTCTTTGTTTTAGTATTTTAGTAATAGTTTGTACTTTGTAACTTACCGTTTGAAACAAAACCCACTAAGATACTTGCTATAAACCACACTGAAAAGTTGGCCATGTCTGTCGAAAATGGAAAATGTCCAGATGTCATTTATCGCAAAGACAGCACAGATGAGATGAGAGGTGATATCACGTTATGTATTATTTGGCAATTCGCAAAAATAATATCAATTTTAGACATTTTAAATTGAAACGAATATTGGTATGAAAAGAAAAAAATTTAAAAATATGTTTTTTTTATTTTTTTTATTTTTTTACTTTAAATTATTTATATATATTTATATTTTTACATTTTAAAAATTTCATATTTTATTTGTTAATAACTTCTTTTTTTTCCTGTACCCTTATCACAATACAAAATGTCAGCTGATAAACATCCCAACGTCATCACGACTTGGTTGGAAACAAACTAGCGTAAGATGGCGGTGGACTGTCACCGGTTAAATGTTCGCTTCCTTCGAGTGGTTCTTGAGAATCCGTTCGTGTATTAAAATTTTCTCGAGCGTCGATAGTAGGTGCTGCATTTTCTGAAGGATTTGAACCAGAGTTGCTACAACAACAGAACATTATTGATGCTCCCAAACAGCAGATAAGCACTAGTCCACATGCCACAATCACTATAAAAATTATTTGATTTCCTTGCATGTAAAACTGCATGGTGTTCCTAATGTACTCTGTAATAAGTAAAATAGGTATAGTTATAACTACCGCACGTAAAAATGTGAATATGTACCTGGGAGGGGTGGTAATAATATGGTAATTGTATTCAGTTTAGTTGGTGTGCTCCATGTTGTGCCTTGTCACCTTCGCACGAGTTTGATAAGAAACAAATTGTGGGTGGGGTGATGTTAATGCAGTATGAGAGACCTTGTGTGTAGATAACGAAAGGATCGTGTTATATTCAAATAATACTAACCAAATCCAATTGTTACTAGGCTGAAGAGTCAAGTTTACTAAACGCAGAAAGGTTTTGTGTTTGCGCTTAGTCATATGATTTGAACGTGTTACAGTGACACTACTGCTTGTGTCAGGAGTTGGAATAAGCAACAGTTAAAGCGCTTTAAGTTATCAGATTGATAAAATGTGTTTTTATGAGTAAAAAGCAATTTTTGGATGCTGTTTTTCAATAAAAGTGCTTTTTCTGAAATTGAAATGTTTCTTTTGTTTCTGAAAAATGCATTTACAGTAGGTACATTTATTAAGTAATTTAGACTAAATAACAGTTGAAACAGCATATTTAAACTGCTATTTAAATTGCTTGTCTCGATTTAACTCAAAATATGTCCACAAAATTGTGTCACTATGAAAATATGAATTTTTGCTGCTAAAACTTTATTTCTGTATTGATTTTGATTTCCTTTAATTTTTGTATAAAAAAATAAGTCAATATTATGATTTTTATCTTTGTTTATTCCAACAGCATCCCAATTTGCTAAAACATGCTGTCCACAAAAATGTGTCTGGCAGGATAACCTAACCTGACCTTACTTAAGCACACCTAACCTAATCTAAACTGATCACCATTTGAGTTTGTTGCTGACAGAGGGTGCTAGAACTAAGAAACAAGTGAGTTTAACCGCTATCTGGTGTGAGCAGTTAGAAACCTTTCCTCCATTTGATCAGGGAGCTTTGAGGCGAGCCTTTATCGAGCAATAGCAGTACAACCAATTCCAGAGCCGTGCAGGAAAACGTCACAGGGATTTTCAAATTACTGGAACGTAAAAGTCTGCTTAAATAAATGTGGGAGAAAGTGTTTTAAAAATATTTCCCATTTGTTGAGATAAAATTCGATAAAGTAGATAGTAACGGAATGTTAAATACAAAAAGGAGTGATGTTTTTTCGGAATAAAACATGGCTTAACTCTGAGTTTAAGACTGTTTACTTTACACATACTTAATGCAAGCACTTAACTTAAAA